>SZWC01011555.1:35752-52189 GCA_023375785.1 Penium margaritaceum | reverse complement strand
GGGGGGGGGGGGGGGGGGGGGGGGGGGGGGGGTTGTGATTAGTGACGTTCCTGTTAGGCCTGTTAATTCGAGATCGGGACGCGATGTCTCAATCTCGAACTCATTTATGTTTTTGTGTTATCTCACTTTGGTAGGAGACGTCTCGTACCGGGTTCAAAGGGCGAGAAAATCTCGGTCTCGTACCGATTTGCATCATGCTTGTCTCGGTCTCGTCTCGGTCTTGCTCATGTCGTAGAAAATCTCGCTTTTTGCGAGGGGCGGGCGAAATGATGCGGCGAGCGGTCGGAACGCACCCACTTCGCGTCCACAGCACTTTTGACTGTGAGCAACGTTTCCAAAAAACCTTATCTCGAAATGTTTTCGAAAGCAAACTACTAACCTTTATGGGTGAATTGCTTCAGCTCGCACGACTTCGCGAACTAATGCCTCTAAATAGAATGCCTGGGAAACTATTTCCGTCGCCTAGAGCCAGCGCAACTTTTTTGCGATGTCTAGAACCACTTTTTGCGCCTGGACTTCTGGCAAAACACATCAGATGCAACAGAAAGGACTTTTGAAGGTCTAAACATCGATTCAGGTCCAAAAGGGGCATGTGGAAACAAAGCAGTGAAGTACATCCAGCAAACATCATGGACATTGAAAGCAAGACGAAGAAAGATTAATACAGTATGTAAATGCAATGGATGGGATGATGAATTAAATGCACGTATTTTATCTTAACAAATTCTGTTCAACTTAGTGAATACACAACATATGATTTTTTCTATGAATATTTCTTCATAATAAGTAAGAGAAATCTATTCGTGATATGTTGTAAAACTAGTGATGAGTTATTTCTCATACTATGAAAATCATTTTATAGAGAGACTATTGCGTTCAATTTTGATTTTAAATCACTTTCTTCTTATTGAAAGCAAATTTCATGGTGATTTCATGATGACATCATTATGGTAGAATCTCCTTATGCATTCACTATATCACATCAAAGCCATGGAATGTTAGTTTTGCATTAAAAATGAATACGTCATAAGTTGACCAAGCTATGAAAAATCTTCAAATAGTACTATTCTATAAATATGTTAAAATTACCTAATATTTAAAAAAAATCAATAAACAAAAAACAGAATGTTATTTGGATTTCGTTTGGCTTTGTAAGTTGGACAAATCAATGGTCCTTCAAATTTAGTGCTTAAAATTCTATGGAATGCATTCCTTTATAAGAGTGTTTTTAATAACTCTAAAGAATAGTGTATGTTGTGATTTCTTGTAAATCAATTCTAAATATTGTAAAGTTCATGACAGAATAGGCATTAAATAGAACAAACAACTAATCCAATTAAACATACATTCAAATGAATCTGAAAAAATCACATACAACACCAAATTTTATTGAGTTTATTTACATGAACAAGTAGAATGTCAATGAAATGATAATCTCATCTATATTTCAATTTAAGCATTCTGATTCAGAAAAAAAGTGTATTGAAAAACAACAAAAAGCTTGTACTATCACTTTTAATAAGAAATTTCATCATGATAAAAATACATGCCAATTTCTCTTTTATTTCATGTAACATTCATGGGATTTGCGATTGATTTTTCACATGTATACTGATGTCCATCACTTGTATCTAACTTTAAAAATCCTTACGAATCTATTACTAAAAACCAAGGAGACAATTAATTACTGGAAACATGGGTAGAGTCAAAGGAATTGAAACATGCATTGCCTTTTCATTTTATTTAATTTATATCTATGGTTATAGTTCATTGTTGCAAAACAATGTATTTATATGTTCATGTATACAAGAAAACCTCATTCAAATCTAACGAAGAATTTTTACCCCATTCAAGTTATTAATATATTCTGTATGCTTATTTTTCTTATTAAAATACAATCAATATGAAATATTGTTTTGTATCTATGTTTAGGTAATATTACTCATGAAATATAGTTATTCACTGACAGTAAAAATATTTATATAGTATTGTTAGAATACTTTACATTTACATGTAGTGAAAAAGATTATAATTCATCATTTAACCTCTCAAAAAGTTTTTTTAGTAAGACATGTGAAACTAAGTTATATCTTAATTTTTTTAGGCCATGGTTAATTATGGTACCTTTTCTTTACATACACACACACACACACACGCGCACACACACACACACACACACACACACACACACACACACACACACACACACACACACACACACACACACACACACACACACACACATGTATATCTATATGTATCTTTTCTTTAATGCCATTTCTGTTCAAGAATACTCATGGTTTGACATTATTTTTAGAAAAAACTATGAATTAAATGATGCAAATTATTAAAATCATTCTAACTTGTTAAACATTGAAGAGACCTGACTTGCACAATCTTTACAGTTTACATATGAGTATAGTTTCTTTATTTATGTTTTCTATAATCAAGTGATAAATAAGGATTATCAAATAATCATGTTATTTATAAGGTAAATTAATAAGAATTTTTATCAAATTTATCATGCTTCTTCCAAGATTTCAAGGTATCATCCTTTTTTCTCTAGTCGAGTTTTGCATTATTCTCAATTTTTCTCAATTTCAATAAACAAAATGAAATTCAAAACATCCTTTCATGGTTTTCTGTAACATTTAAGTTTAATGATTTTTAGATTGAAAACCTCTTCTCCATTATCTATGTAACGAGAGTTGACAGGGCTCCTTTGATATGAGAGAGAAAAAATCAAGTATCGTGACTTTACGGCCTTATCTTCAGTGAAATTTTAATATGTCCGTCGTTTTCTTCCCTGACGTCCATGTAGTTGTATGTCTTGTATATACTCTTCTTCACCTTCTTACATTGAGAAGCCCTCGTGTTACCCGAAAGATTTGTTATCCCTTTGAATGTCTGCTCAATTTCATCTAACGCACTTCGTCGGATTTTGAAGTGCCAAAACTAGTTCTACGCAACGCAAAAATGTTGCAAAGGCGATGGAAATAGTTTTCAAGGTAATCTAGTTAGAGGCATTAGTTCGCAAAGTCGTGCGAGCTTAAGCAATTGACCCTAAACTTATTTGTCAAACCTGATATTCCAAAGTTATGATGTCACTCTTTTGTTACCTCGCCTGATAGTTGTACGTCTTGACCACTGGACACGCAATGTTTCCAAGACTAGCTGGCACCCAACACGTGCAACCAGCTAACGCGGAGATAAAAACATTGCATGCAAAACAAAAAGGCGATTGTCAACGATGTAGAAAGAACATTTTACTAAGTGAACCTACTTGAAAAGTCAGGAATTCATTGGTTTGTTGATGAGAAAACAACTACGTCATGTTTTGTAATGTTAGTGTTGACCCTCCGCAATTGTTTCCAAACAGTGTGGGTCGCGCACTGGATCTACCTGCTTTATGTTCTGACAGAGCGAGTGTCCGATTGGTTCGAAAGGCCTTGGCACACGTGGCGGGTCCACAAAAAAATGCAAGAATCACACTGCGGTACAAGATTCTCGTGTCAATCTAGCATGACATGTGATGTGTCTCGGTCTCGTCTTGTCTCGCGTGAGACAATTCGAGATTGTCTCATGTTGTGCAGTACGAGACGACAAGACGAGACAAAATCAAGACCATTGAGATCGAGACTGGTCTTGATCTCGATTTAACACCATTAGTTCCTGTCGACCTGCACAGTTTACAATGACCACTCGGTTGTGTCCATGCCCGTGCAGATCCCTCATGCGGACCCAGGTGGTACCGGTGCGTCGTCTTGTGGTGGACTACCAGCTTGGAGCTGACCAAAGACCTCCCCAGGTTTTTGGACATTGTTCGAGACCTCCTGCAATATTTCCCCAGCATGTAGGAGTTGACCGGTGGACTGGACGTGGGCCCCCTTTGCATGTTTTTGCATTGTGTGTCTACTGTTTGATGCCGGATGCATGCATGTGACCAGTTGTAACATCTGACTTGTGTTTCCGCACGTCTAGGTTCGGACAGCGTATTGTTCTGACATGTCAACACGCAGCTACGGCCAAAACAGTGATTTTGCGTTGGTTTTACGACAGACATTGTGCTACCGCATGCGACACCCGCCGTGCACCGTGGAAGGTACTTATGCCATGGACCTGTCATTTGCTATCTCTCTCTGCAAATGATATTGAAGCATTCTGACACTTTGCCTTGTGTTTTCTAGCCAAACCCTTGTCGTTGTGTACGACTAGTGACTATCATCACCGCATGAGCAGGTAAGGATGCCTAGTCAGCGGTTGTGTCACTAAGAAGCTTCCACGCATCTTCTCATGGTATCAGAGTGGTGAGACAGTTCTCGCCGAGCTGCGCAGTCGAGACGTAGCAGAGTAGCAACAGTGAGCATCACTACTACAACCAATCCACTGGGACGTGTCGACGTCACCCGACTGCCGGCAACGTCACCCACCTTCAGTACGTGAGAGTGTAACAGTAGGAGCCGCTAGTAGCAGGAGGTGACAATTGCAGCAGCTAGAAGCTATTGGAATTGGCGCTAGCAGCACTGGCAGCAGGCCACAACCGCAGCAGGCGGCGGCGGCAAGCAGTAGTAGCCCGTAGTAGTAGCAGCGTGCAACAACAATAGTGCACAGCAGGAGCAGCGTGTAGTAGTACTGCGTAGTGGCAATAGGTAGCAGCCGTGGCAGGCGGTGGCGGGTAGTAGCAATAGTGGTAGCAGCGGTAGCAAGCAACAACGCAACAGTTGCGAGCATCAATAGCGGCGCGTAGTAGCACAAGTGTGTAGTAGCGGTAGTGCGCAGCAACCGTAGCGCGCAACAGCTATGTCTTGCTCCTGCCATAGTTACACAAGCAGTTGCACGACTGCTGCTGTAGGCGTAGGCACAGCAAAAGCAACAATCGAGTGGAAGCAATTGCACAGTTTCTACGCATCTTCTGCGTGGCTGCCGCGATGTAGCCGCCTAACAACAACGAGGGTTGTTAGAAGTAAAAAAAGGTGCTGACGCCAGTATTTTCCCTACTGATGTCATCAAGTCCTTGCTAACATCAGTAAACCCTTGCTGATATCAGTACTTTCCTTGGACAAATTTTGGGGTCAAAAGGTCAGAAATTTCCAGCGTTTCAAATCTTCGAGAACTGTTGACATTTCTGAAATCCGACCAGTTTGAGGTCATGGTCCATACTGAGCACTGACATGGCTCTTACTGGTGACAAGGGCAAAGGACCATCAGACCCCTCTTCCTCCTCCTCGGGGGTCATGAGCCCACGCTCGCGGGCCATTGCGGATCTGCGGAGTCAGCAGGATGAGATACGTCGTCAGTAGCAGCAGTAGACTGACGCCATCCGTGCGCTCCGTGATCTTCTTCGTGGTCAGTCGACGGCCCCACATTAGACATCTGCGCGAGTCGGCAGTACCATACGTTCTGCAAAGCAGTCAGCATCTACACCAAGGAGAGCAGTAGGACAGGACCTCCCACTTCTTGTTCCTTTGGATGAGGACCCTGAGATGCCAAGGATGGAGGATGACACCCACAAGAGGGAGCGTCTCTGTCAGCTTGAGATGCGTTCTGGTTCCCTGTTCCCAGAGATCCATTCCTCACCTGATCCCTACCTCGGCGACTTTCCTTGTCCCAATTTCTTCCCCATCTCTTGTCCTTCCCAGCCTGTGGTTGCTCTCCCCACTGAGCAACAACCCAAGGACTTCGAGACACCACCCCCACGCTATGTCAACGAGGACGGCTTTGCCTGTTGGGAGACACTCTTCCAGGTCTGGGCCACTTCAAAAGGGGTATGGCCCTACATTCACAATCCGTTCCCTGTTACAGGTCCCGCTCAAGTGCAAACAACATCTTAGGCAATGCGCGAAATCCTTTAAGCCATGCCGCGCGAGACTGTCATGGACTTTCGCCCTTTCTTTGGAAGGGCCGGCACTGGCGCGGGTGCTGATGCACGTTAGGGTTGGGACCTGGCATTATCCCTGCTTGCTGTATAGACGCACGCCACCTGTGCGGCTCACATTCGTGCCTTTCACTCCCTCTTTCAGGGACCTACTGAGCCCGCAGTCAATTATTGGCAACGTGCCATGCGCATCTACACGCGCATGGGGACTTCAAGAGGTACACAAATCTGGGCGCTTCGCACGGTCATGATCAGATTTTGTCTTGAGCACGTAGACATCTTCTCAGGGTACATCGATGCCGTGCTTGAGCCCTTCTCTACCTCTCTTCAACTTTGTCCTTGGACGCCCTCGTTTTTCCTCCAAGTGACTTCTGCCCGCGAGGAAGCTGTGGCCCATCGAGAGAGTGCCCTTGCTGTAGTGGTCATTGCGTCATCGCTGACGCCCCTCTTGCAATCCACTTCTCCATCCTCTGGCACACCCTCCTCGTACTCCTCCAACCCTGCTATCCTGGCTCAAGTGCAGAATGTGGCAGCCGCAACACAGGGGAAGAAGGGCAAGAAGAAGCGTGGTTTGGGTAGGTAGCAGTCTCAACATCAGCAATCATCGGGCGGTAGCTGTGGACGTACTATCCACTACTTCAACTGCGTATGCACTCATTGCTACAATGAGTACCGGCAGCCGCTTGACTGGGCTCAGATCACTCACGATCTTCAGGCTACACACACACTGCGGGCTGCATCAAGCAGCACAGCCTTGGGTCGCGCGGCGACCCTCTTGCATCAATTCTTGCTTCCCACCGGCCAGTAGTGGCGACCCGGACTCGGGTGAAAGCACCATCACCGAGCTCTGTCACCTTTTGGCTGTTCGCTTTCTAGGAGGTGCGAGTTTGTTGTCAAAGCCGGGTGGTTCACAGACTGTTTGTTCATCTATTGTCGTCGCTTGTGATGACTCGTGTGGGGGGACACAGCTGGCATCTGATGATGATGGGCGTGAAAACACTGATTAGATTCATGATTCTCACCTCTGTGCCCTTCGTTGCTCCCCCTCACCTGTTGCTCAACGCCCCTATGCGGCCGAGTGTTCCATTGTTTGTTGTACTGTGATGTCCTCCGGTCGTGATCCCGGTGGCACTTGGATCATGGATTCTGGTGCCACTCAACACATAACCTATCATCATAGTGACTTCGTTGTCCTCGATCATGTTGCGTTTATTCACTCTGTTTGCACGGGCTCTGGTTAGTCCTTCCCGGTCCGGGGTGTTGGGGTTGTGTGCTTTGATGGTCCATCTGGCCCCTTGTATTTCTCTGAGGTGCTTTTTGTGCCTGATCTTGAGCTCAGCATGTTCTCAGTGCGTGCTTGCACACTGATGGGACTCTCTATGGAGCACACTACAGACTTCGTGAGTGTGATAGCTATTGATACTCACACCGTTGTTCTCTGTTCCTCTGTACAAGATTATCTATATCATGTCTTTTGGATTTCTTCTTCTTCTTGCTCCTCCTCTCTTTCTGCTCGTGTGTTTGTCCTTGGTGTTATGTCAACTGAGCACCAGTGAGTGTTGCATCGTTGCCTATGTCATGTGGTTTCCGACACTGTGTCAAAGCTCATTCCTACATAGCCCGCACTTGGTCTTGACGCGGCTTCTTTCAAGAAGCCACCTAAGACCGATTGTCTATTATGCGTTCAGGGTATGATGCATCACTGCACTTACCCTGACTCTCATTCTCGAGCACTTCGCCCCCTCGAACTGGTCCATTCGGACCTTCTCGCTCCTCTTCCTATCGATTCTTTGTCTGATCAGTTCCGATACGTCCTGACCCTAACTGTTGACTTCACCCGGATGCGATGGGTCTATAGCCTGCGCCAGAAGAGTGACGCCGCTCTTGCGGTTTGCCTCTGGCTGGTGATGGCTGAGCGTTAGTTCCGCCACACGCTACATGCTTTCCGTTCGGATAAGGGCGGTGAGTTTCTCGGCAAGATGGATAGTTTCCTTGCCACGCATGGGGTTTTTCACCAGGTCTCCGCTCCTGCTACTCCTCAGCAGAACGGTATCTCTGAGCGCTGGAACCACACCATGGAGGATGCGGTTTGTGCTATGCGATATCAATGCGGTCTCCCGGAGTCTTTTGCCTTTGAAGGATTTGCCTACATAACGTGGGTCTGAAACCGCCTCCTGCACGGTTTCCTTCCGGACCACATTACACTGTATGAGCTCTGGTTTGGCCACCGTGTCAATTTGTGTCTCAATCGTGTATAGGTAGGGTGGGTTCTGTGTGGTACAGCGAGAACCAGCAGGGGTCCAAGGTCTCCCTGCAGGGTTGCTTGTGTGCTTTTGTGGGCATCTCCCCGCGGTGGAAGGCCTGGTGTTTTGGGGACCCCGCCCGTCATCGCATCGTTGAGTCCCGTGACGCGCTCTTCTTTGAGTCTCTCACCTATTGTGATTTGACCTTGATCATGTCGCTGTCCTTCACGCACGTTCCTATGTGTGAAGTTTCTTGACAGATGGGGGAGTCTGGGCCCACAAGGACCTCTCGTCTGGCTGATGTGTCCGTTTGAGCCCCCTCCACTTCTCAGTCTCCGGCTCTTAATGACCCAACAATCATTGCTGTCGGCCCAGAGACCTCTCCAGCACAACTGGCTTGTACCCCTGCTCCCTCGCACTCCACAGGCACCCATGATTCCGTACCTGTATCCACCAATACTCCTACCTCTATATGTGGTCATGCCTCGACTCTTGCTCCTATTGTCACACCCAGTCCCGTGTCTCCGACACATGCATCTCCTCCTACTGCATCACTTGCCCCTTTGCCTCAGTCCTCACCATTTGTGGTTGTGCCCGTCTCTGAGCGTGAGGTGAGCCCCTCGAGCCTGAGGTTCTTTGCGTGAGCCCAGTGGTCGTCTTCGACCTTTGGACTCCGGAGTCCTGTGGGTGTCAGGCCCCGCACCCAGGCGCTCCACTCGCGGCATTGCGAGTGGTGATCCTGGCACAAAGGCCCAAGGCCTTAGTGTCCACACAAATTACACACAAGTACATCCAGCGTGGCCTGCAGGGCACGACCTGGTCACACACGAATTTCATATCATTTTTTATGCAGCAACTGACCTTGTGGTTGTCATGCCCAGCACTGAGGCATGTGCACGTGTCACTTAGAGCTCTCCCTCGATGGCGCCTGATCTTGACACACTATGGGAAGCCCTCTCATCATAGGATGCAGACGTGTGGCGTGTTGCTTGCGAGGATGAGCTTTGTGACATTCGAGAGCACGGAGTTTACAAGCTAGTCGACCTTCCAATCGGGAGGAAGGCTATTGAGGTTAAGTGGGTCTTTTGCAAAAAAGTGAAGCCGGATGGCCCACTAAAACTCCAGAAGGATTGCTTGGTCTTCAAGAGGTACTCTCAGATTGAGGGCATCCATTACACTGACATTTTTCCCCCCGTCGGCCGTATGACCTCAGCTCGTGCTCTGCTTTGTGTTCTGGCTTAGGATGACTGGGAGCTGCACCAAATGGACGTGAACAATGCGTTCCTCCATGGCTCTCTGGATGAAGATGTTTATGTGGCTCAGCCATCACGCTTGGAGGACGTTGACAAGGTCTGGCACTTGCGCAAGTCCTTGTACATCCTCAAGCAGTCTCCTCGGTGTTGGAACCAGGAGATCACTGGCACCCTAACTCATGCGGAATATGTAGAGAGTGAGGCAAATCCCTCTCTCTTTATCCGACGTATGCCTGAGCGATTCATCGCCATCCTGGTCTATGTGGATGACTAGGATGTCTCCTTCCATGGAGGGTGTGAAGGAGGCCAAGGTTGTCCTCCAGACTGTCTATAGGATGAAGGATCTTGGTCCTGCAGCGGTGTTTCTTGGCATGGAGATGGTGCGAGATCGTAAACTTTGGACACTTCTGTTACATCAGGCCCGATACGCACGTGTTGTGGGGGTACCCTTCAATGACCTTCTTGGTACACTGCCCACGGCCTCCACACCTCTCACACTTGACGGGCAGGTTGCCCTAAAGGTGGAAGATTCCACATAGCTGGAGGAGAGAGTGGTTTCAACTGATTTGAGGCAAACGGACTAGAAAATAGGGTTAACGGAATAGCACTTGCCGTCCGCTCCTAGCATTTCAGCTAGGAGAATATATCACCCTGAGGATCGTTATTCCACACTGAGCAGCTCCTAGGCAATTACTTGCTAGAAAATGTGTCCACTTAACACTTGGTTACTTTCGCGGGAGGTGCTAGTCAAAGACTAACTCCTGCGGCTTAGACCAACCAGTGTCTTCTTTATACTGTTCCTTAGTTGGAAAACTTTGTGAGGAGCATCGAAGGCCAGATTTTGTAGTTAGAATGAGGAATGAGCCTGGTACATACAGTCACAGGCCTGGCGTCTGAGGTGTGTGTGTGTAGTGGCACTTTTGGGATGGCCACTTCATACCACCTCACCAGCACGCTAATTGGCGCATCCACTGACCGCCAAGTGGCACATCCTCCTCATGCATGGAGAAATGTCTAAGAAATTTTCCGTGTGCGGGAAGGTCAAAAACCTTCCTGCGCACATCAAGGCTCAATTGCAAGACCTGTTGTTCCTCAGTCCAACATGCTATCCGTTGCGCTACACTTTTGGTGTCTCACTTGGACTTGCACCACGAACAACATTTGGGGGATTTACTCCAAGGGATCAGTGCATGCCCAACTTGTTCGTGAATCCACAGCAGTGGCCATGGGGCATTAAAGAAAAACAAGTGGATGTGACCTTGTACCTCCGTCTTATCGGATCTCTGATGTACCTGGTCACTACCACACGCCCTGACATTGCTTTTGCCATCAACCTCCTTGCACAACTTTTGCAGGCTCCACGCGCTAGAGCCCTTCATGCTTCTGTGTGAGTGGTGCGGTATGTGATCTCCACACCGTACCTCGGAGTTTGGTTTTTCCGGCTGTGTTTGGTGGTTCTAGATGGCTACACCAACAGCTATTGGGCCTGTAGTCCTAATGGACGCAGTCACATCGGTTACGTGTTTCTGCTCGGTGCTACCGTTGTGTCTTGGCGCAGCGGGAAGTAGGGCTGCATTGCACGTAGCTTGTTGGCGGCAGACTATGTTGCTCTGGGTGCAGGGGCTGCTGAGGCAGTGTGGTTGCAGCGCATATTCCTTGAGCTGGGGTAGTTCCTGCCATTGTACTTCACTACGACAACCAGAGTGCTCTTGCCACTGCGGAGAACTCTGGTGTCTTTCACACTTGCACAAAGCATATTGCGGTTGAGCATCACTTTGTGCGTGATCTAGTGGAGCGACACGTGATCTCTATCATATGGGTCGGCATTGACATGCAGCGTGCTGACTTCTTGGCAAAGGCACTGGCACGCGGGAAATCTTTTGTGGTCATTCAGTCTGTTGGGCTTCGTCCCTTGCCTGAGAGTGGTTGAGTGCGGGGAGTGTCTACGTTTGTGTCACAACTATTTTTGCACTCGTTACTGCATTCATTCCAGTGCTGGACGTGTATGGACATACGTACCATCGGGTAATGGGGGAGTGTTGTGATTTGTGATGTTCCTGTCGACCTGTACAGTTTACTTTGACCACTCGATCGTGTACATGCCCATGCAGATCCCTGATGCGGACCCACGTAGTACTGGCTCATTGTCTGGTGGTGGACTACCAGCTTGGAGCTGACCGACGACCCGCCCAGATTTCTGGACATTGTTTGGGACTTGCTGTAGGTTTTCTGCAGCACGTAGGAGTTTATCGGTGGACAGGCCGTGGGCCCCATTTGCATGTTTTTGCATGGTGTGTCCACCATTGGATGTCAGATAGATGCACAAGTCATAGCATCCAGCTTGTGATTTTTCACATCTAGGTTCAGACGACGTAGCTTTCTGACATGTTTGCGTTGAGTTACGGCCAAAACAGTGGTTTTGGACTGGTTTTAGGACAGACCTTGTGCTGCTGCGTGCGACACCTGCCGTGCGCCGCAGCAGGCACTAATGCCATGGACCTGTCATTTGCTATTTCTCTCTGTAAATGCTATTGAAGCATTCTGACACTTTGCCTTGTGTCTTCTAGCTAGACCCTTGCCGTTGTGTACATGACTTGTGACTGTCGTCACCGTCTGACCAAGCACTGATGCCTAGTCAGCGGCTGCATTGCTAGGAAGCTTCCACAAATCTTCTCAGGGAGGAGGTGTGAAAGTGGAAGATTTGTGCAATGAAACATTCACCTTGATGTGGCTAGACTCACTTATTGATGTTTGAATTGGTTTGGCATGTGCAGGCTCATGCTAGTTGAAACATGAGCTATGGTGTTGGATCGCCAAGATTTGGCCAAGTCTGAAACGCGTGTTTTAAGAACAAGAAGAGGGTAGAAGACCCACAGTGAGCCTATGTTTTGGGGACTGGTGCCCAGCGCACCAAGTTCCGTCATCCCGGTCACACCAAAACATACATATGGGGAGTTCATAAACCATGGAACAAGAAACCACATGAAACAGGTCTTCCGAGGCACCGGAACAGGTCATCGAGTGCCCGGGTCTCCACCTTTGAGAAGATACAAAATATGCCTAAAACATGTCCCAAACCTATGATAGCATGCTAGTACCATAGGTTAAGCAATGCTAGACATGTTAGGTCTCTCGAGATGCCGGAACATGTCACTAGAAGTTCGGGTCTTGGCCATGTGCAGACTAGACATAACAAACCCAAACCATGTAAAGACTCCAATGATCAGTAGTGAACCTCCCAACGTTTACATAGAAAGCACTATGAATCCGGGTCTTGATCACTGAGAGGGTACACCTCCTGACAAAGATGATATGTGGCTAATTGTCATGGAGTCTCCCAAGGTGTTGGAAGAAACCATTGAGAGCCCGGGTGTAGCAGCCCTGGGCTTTTTTGCGATGAACTATGGAGCCAAAACGTAGGCCCTCAGAATAGTCAGTCCAAGGAGGAGCACATGGTCGCCTCAGCCATTTTTTCTGGGACGAACTACGCCACCAACGGATAATTGTCATAAGGCATTTTTGTAAACATGCAAACTAGAACCCTATCGCTCCACTTGGCACATCCATGTGGGAACAGAACCCCAGTGGCCAAGCAGAGGGGGGAAGGAGCAATGCGATGAATCTTCCATTGTGACACTCCTCTTGTCTTAAATCTGGCCTTTGGACTACAACCGGACTAGAGTCAAATTAGCGTCTAGACTGATATTGCTTTTTGGATCTTGACTTGTCGAGGCATCGGTCTAGAGCCCCCAAAATCTGAAAACTATGATTGAACGCCACTTTTATTCCTAAAAATGGCTCGTGTGTTACATTCCTCCCCCTTTGCTTAAAACCTTCCCGGTTCATCTTTGCTGGCAGAGGTTTGATCATCGCATACTTCATGATGCAAACCATGCAACAAGAAGCGCAAAAAAAATCACATGTGTGAAATCCTCTCATCTGCAACACGTTTGCGTCACGTTCACACACAATCAACCACACACATGTAGTATTTTTTGTTATGGTTATTTGCGTACAACATCCAGTGTTCATCGCGTGAGCCCTTGGCTCTTACCAAGGTGAGACACGCACAATCCTTGTATGTCCTTCATAAGTTTTAGTGATTCTTCAACAGATACGTGTGTGTTGGTGGCATGGGACGTTAAATCTGAATACTGTCTTGCCAGTTTGGAAGAGGGTACATAGAATGAATGTTCCCACATTCCGTGTGGTACGTGTTCAGCAAGCTGTTGTGGTGACGCCTCCTCCCCCTTTGGAAGGAGCGTCCCTGCAACCAGTTAACTGGGCGTTCCGACCAAAACTGTCCAGGTCCACACAACACTTCCCATGTCGTTTGGACATGATCTCTTCCAAGGGGTTTTTGCCAAGGTGGTACCTCCTCGCAACATTTTCAATACGTGCAATCCAAGATCCTGACATTAAACTTCTTGATTTGTAACCACGTGTTCATGACCACGCGTAGTTCTACTAGACCTCTTTCAGCACCTGTGGGCTGGTTGGCTGAAATCAACCAAGCTCCACTAAGCTCATGCAACTCACATGCTAGCTTTTTCTTATGGTTTGGAGGCACCAATATCCTAAGGCATGGTTGCTGATCACACTTGTTTCTCCGTTCAAAGATTGCAGCGATCTCTAAAGGAGGGGGCATTGGACAAGACAGTGCTATGACGTAGATGATCCTGATCACAACCATCATCCCCTCATTTTTGTCAGAAATGGGTACCGTAGGCAGCCACTCACGTCCCTGTGAAACCCACACTGCCTTTGAACTAGGTTAACTGAGATAACCAATGTCAAAGACTTTGGATTCTATCCACAAACAAAGTGTTCATTGTACAGTATTCACCAAATGGGTGTACCATGATGACAATCATTGTGGTACAAGTTGGAAGATCACTTTTTTTGGTGTCAATTCCAATAATTGTGATGGAGCAATGCCGAATCACATCCAGTGATCCCGGAACAACTAATTCCTAAATCTTTTTGCGATTATGTTATCACGTCCAAGGGTTCCATTTGAGAGCCCGTCAATGGATTGTGTTTGCAAAGTTGCAATAATCCGTGTTACTTCAATGTCTTCTATTGTGTACATTTGGTACTTCCACTCAAAAGAGTATATTTTCTATGTCGTATTGGAGGCACTTGTAAAGGACATTGAATGAACACAAGAGACCTTGATGTGATCCCATCTATGTCGTAGTTGGTTCATAGAAATCTATGAGATCGTCATAGTACTTTGGAGGACCATTGGTAGAATATGAGTGCGGCTCATTTTCTCTGAAATGAGTTTTCACCAAATTGTGGATGAATTTATGTCATTGATATCGGTTCATGTACTTTTTTCAGTCCATGTACATGATATGTTCACTTGCCGAGTGATGATAGACTGAAGGTGTTGCCTTAAAATTTGTTCACTTCCGACACTCGGTCAATCTTGTCATACGTTAGAACTGACTCTTGCCATCTTCGACCACCACACTGCGGCATCTTAAATCATTGAGGACCCATCAAAGAGTCTCCTCCCCTCTCTGGCCCATTTACGACCCCCATTGACAATAATCATTGTCTTCTGAACATGGTTGTGAGTACAGTCATGTACCTTTTCATTGTCGGTACCAATCAGGTAACGCGATCTGTATCCACCACTTACCAAGTGATACAATGTCAATGGTTTTGCCATTGAATATTAATTCAAGGATTTCATCCTTGACACATTCAATCATGGATCGATGACTGTATTTCCCATGACTAATGCACAAAACCTGTGAAAGGTGATGATGCATATAGCACACACTTTGTACAGACAAGGCGATGTCAATCCTTGAGGATTGAAGTCGGCGTGCTAACACAACAGGTCTGATTAACATCTCACTACATAGTTGAGAAACGGGCTAAGTCATGAAACGATCATGTTTACCTTTGGATATTGTAGCGCAATGGGATGTGCGACTGTTGTAGCAGACGTCTTGCGTCTTACATCTTGTTGGTTGTTATTTTCATCAAAAACATCAACTGATGTTTTCAGCTTGTTCAAAGGTCACAAAACCATTTTGATCATTCGTTTGTCCAACATATCCATACCTGAATTTCAGGATTGACGCACCAACAGTTAGTGGATAAGGTTTGTTTTTGCATGTTGTGCACGTTTTCTATGCATCTCGCACCTCTTGTGCTCATGCAAGTCATGCATGTCTTGGAACTGGTGGTCAACCAACTGGGCTTTTGTAGCACGTTCCATCTATCGATACTGAGGAGTTCATCCCCCTTTAGTATGAAAATTATTTGAGGAAATCGTCCTGGTCATACATGTGATATATCTGTGAAAATGTTACACGTACTTCTTTCGGAAGTACATTCCCATACTGCTATTCGCTGGGTGAAGGTTTTAACTTCTAATGGTCATCACTGTCATTGGAGACCGAGATCACTGTTTTTTTATTTCGCCATTTGGGCATACATCTGATCACCACAGCCATCTGTGATTGTTTCTAGCCATGCCTTTCAGTTCTTCATTTGAAGGTCTGACACTATGGTCATCCTCGACTTTGTCGAGATGCCTTACAAAAGTCAAACGACGTGCTTTTGACGCTTCAAATAACACGCTTGAAGTAATTGTCCATAGAACCTCTCCATGCATAGATTGTATGCTTTTGTTTGATGGTCTATCACAAGCTTGCCTGACGAGGCAACGAGTTGGCTAGTTCTTGCTTCTACAACAAAAGGGTGCGATCGGCACCCATGTTATTGTTGCAATCGGCAGCTTATGGTATGTGTTGTACCATCAACACAAGATTAGCTAGTCCAATCACAGCTCATGGCCATAGTGCGTTCAACACTTGAATTAGTGGTGCATTCGGCACCCATGAAAAAAGTGCAACCCGAAGCTTTTGTCAATCGTGCAATCGGCATTTATGACAACAGTGCATTTGGTACTTGTGTCAACAGAAAAAACAACACTTTCATTGGCCATGCATGGATCATGCGTGGATTTCCACCATCGCGCCTGTGTGTGTGTGTGTGTGTGTGTGTGTGTGGGTGTGTGTGTGTGTGTGTGTGTGTGTGTGTG
>SZWC01011555.1:3105-31481 GCA_023375785.1 Penium margaritaceum | reverse complement strand
TATGACATTGTCTGTTTTGCAATGAAACAACCACCCTGGGTTGTTATGATGATGCTTCTAAGCATCATGTTGACTGATAACAATTATTGAAAGAAAATACTTACCTCCTTACCTTGATTACCTACTAAGAATGAAGTTGAGTTGTTGTCGAATGTGTGTGAAGAAAAAATGTGATGTATTTCGGGTATACAAATCAGTCTCTTGCATCATGGCAAACAATTTTGGTCACTTTGGAATTGTCAATAGATGAAACTGGCAAGTGTGGTATGCAATGATGTGCAAGTGGGAGAGAATGGGAAATAGCTATCACAAACTAGACTTACTATGCTCTATTTAACTAGACGCCACGACACACCAAAGTGACCACGACGTATCCTGCATGCCTAGACGACGAAATACGTCAACGTCCATTGGTGCTTGAACATTGCAATGCATCTAGTGTGGAATGAACCGACATCTAATTGAACCACGACGACGTGGTTGGTTCTTCAAAGTGGTCCCTTCCGGAACCGCAAGGTGGCTATGGCCAGCTAGGATTCCCAATGTACCCCAACACCACATGCTAGGGACTCTGTACAGGTCATTGGAACATGACACCATCCATGGCTATGGATATCAATGACAAAAGTGGTTCACATATGCGATGCACGTGTGCATTGAATGAGTCGCCAAAGTTGGGTCTTCAAATCTGTAGATTCGGTCACGTCAAAAGGAGGTAATCATGTTGGTATTGTCAATGGATAAATCTGGCAGGTCTGGCATGCATTGATTTTCAAGTGGAAGTGAATAGCAAATGTCTGTTACAAACTAGAATCACTTTAATCTACAAAGCTAGACACAATGACACACAAAACTGACCACGAAGTATCATACATGCCTAGACAATGAAAGACGTCAACGTCCATCGGTGCTTGAACAATGCACTGCATCTAGTGTAGACTGAACCGACACCAGTGTTACAACCGGGGTCCGCTATACGGAGAATACAACGACATGAATACATTGGTAGACATCAATGTAGCATCGATGTCATTGTGGTCCGGCCAGTCTTGAACTCGAGCGGAGGCGGTTGCACCACAACCCGGTCAGTGACTATATCTTTTTTGCCGCTGCACGCCGGCGTCCATCGAGGTTCCAATGCACCTCAATGGGTGGTCCACGGTTTCCCTTTGCTGGACCATGATAGCTCATCAAAGCAAGGTCCTTCTTTGTTGACTCAATTGCTTGGATCTTTCCATGTAGGTTTGACTTCGTACGTCTTCTAGGCGATGCCATCGGGTTGGACCAATCTTTGTTTAAAACTTCGAAGGTTCTTTTTCTATGATTCCAAGTCCGGCTCATCCGGTTTGTCAAAAAATTGAAATATGCATGGCCCCTATTTATGGACGTAAAATAGGGGGTCATGCTTTATGATCGTATACATCACCGACGTGGCGCGAAAACGTTATACATAAGTGAAAAGCTTCGGCTGAAGTATCATGCTTGGCCCTTGTTTGTCCATCAGCACCGTGCTCTCTGAAATGCCACGGTGGACGTTATTCAACATATCTTGCCTGATTTTACGACTTCTTCTTTTCACTTTTTTTCTCTTCTTTTCCATGCTTCACATCGCTGAACCATTATGGTTTGAATCCCGTTTCTTCGTGGATACGGTAATCACGTGTGCAGTGTATTCATTTGTGAATTTACACATGGATACCACAAAACAAATCCGACTAGAGCACCAAATGGTGTTGTGCCCATCGAACGTACCGAGTGGCCTCGGTACGATCAAACACTGCAATTGGACTGTTTGCTAAAACCACGTGGCAAACCGATGGCTTGTTGGCTTGATCACCCATGAAGCCGAACCGAGCCGAGCGGCGCTTGCGTCTAATTCGTGCCCAATGCAGGTAGATACAGCCTCTTGAGCTGTTCCAAGTCGGGCTTGGTGCCTTCGGCGCCAGGCGGCTCTCCGCCGGCTCTGGTGCCTTAGGCACCGATCAACCAACTGCGGCCATTGCTAGCCGCCATGGCAACAACCGGGAGCAGCTCTGCAACGTACTCGACAGAGCTCCCCGTCTTCAACCCCCCTTAAGGGTCCATTCTGTAGGGGTAATTTCTGAACCCTAGCACTTTCGTGCCATCTCAACAAATGGCCGACTGCAAAAAAAAGGCTGGTTTTCAGGGCGGGTCATGCGGCTCCAAGCTCCCTGGCACCTACCACCGTATCCCGGGCCACTTTGGTGAAGCCAACGCCAACGTGGCAAAGTGCCCCAATCCGCCACCGTTGGCAAGTGATGCCCTCGGTCTAGAGCGTGCCCCTGTGCCAACTGGGGAATAGAGGCTATCCTACGCACTGGTGTACAATGGCAAGGGGGAATCTTGGAGTACGCAGGACAAGCCGGTGTTATTGGTGCGGCTGTGGGAAGAGAGGGAGAGAGAAGCTGAGCGTGAGAGGGCGAGCATCACCGCCGTCGACAGAATTCTGAGGCTGAGGCTGCTGCTACCCGGCTTGCTGCTGAGACTGCTGTCGGCATCCTCAGGTCCATGCCCATCGTTGACGTCAATCGATTGATGGGCATGCGGCAGAGCAGCATGGAAAGGTTCAGTGCACAAGCGAACAACGAGAAATGCCAGGTCAACATCGTCAGTTTAATGTGCATAGGCAGGCAGCCCATCTCGTTCTGCAAGCAAAATATGATGATGAAGGTGGTGTCCTCCACCAAGCACACAACACCGGCCTTCTTCCTGCCTCATAGGGACAAGGTGGTGGAGTGCTGGTCCCGTAGCTGGACAAGGAGCTAGAGGCCCTGGATGAGCCGTTGAAGCAGCAGTGGAACATCTACAAGTGTAGTGTGGTGGTGGATGAGTGGGCGGACAAGCAGTCTCGTCCGATTACAACACCATTGCGGTGAAAATCCAGGGGTCCTGCCACGTGTTCTCTTGCGGTGCAAGTGGGATGATGTGCAATGGAAACCATATGGTGAGCATGATTGAGGATACCATCGTGGAGGTGGGTGAGGGCAACATCGTCGGCGTCATATGCTACAAAACCAACGTCAACAAGAGGGCCTTTGAGGACCTCAAGGAGCAGTACCCGCAGATCTTCTTCCAAGGGTGCTGTGTCCACAATGTGGACTCATCATGAAGGAAATCGGCAAGATGGACTGGGGTGTGGCGGTGTTGTCAAGGGCGGAGAAGGTGGTGACGTTTTTCCAGAACGACATGCCGCGGTTCTGGCTGAATCAGGAGAGGGACGACCAGGTGCTGTTGCCCACGTGCGACACCCGCTTCATGACGGCGCACATTGTCATCCAGCGCATGCTGGACATGCGCCCCTTCTTGCTCAAGATGGTGGACAGCGGAGAGTGGAAGACAATGGGGCAGCACCGTGAGACCGGGTTTCAGGTACGCAAGAAGGCAGTGCGTGTCCGCCGGCATGTCTTTTGGGTGCAGTTGCAGGAGATGCGTGACCTGCTGAGTCCCCTTGTCAAGGTACTCCGCATTGCAGACCACCCCGGCAAGTGGGTTGCAGACATATACGAGGGTCTGCTGGACTGCATGGAGAAGCTGTGCGCACTTGCAGAGCCGAGGCTAAGCAAGCCTGCATGCGTGGGCCAGACCCATGTGCAGTTTGCCATGGGCCGCCTGTCACAACGGTTGGAAGTCCAACATGGCACGCCCTCTGTACATTGTGGCCTGTCATCTGCACCCATTGCACTTTGGCAACAACCTCAGCAATGATGCCGAGACTGTCATCACGTGGTCAGCCGTGATGGATGCCCTTGTTCCCGAGGTCGACCAAGACACAGTCCAGGCCCAGATTCTTGCCTTTCAGAACGGCCAGACTGCAGTGGACGTGGATCCACTGAAAACTCCCAAGGCAAACTCACGTGCCAAGGCTGCGGTTCTCAAGGTGAGCACAGGCTTGTTGTCTGCGCAAAAGTGGCATGAGCTCTACCTTGGTGCCATGCCCGCATTGCGCAAGCTTGCAATGAAGCTGTTGACACAGCCATGTTTGTCATCAGAGTGTGAGAGCATTTTCAGTGTGCATGAACTCATTCACACTGCACGTCGCAACCGCTTGCACGTCTGCACGCTCAAGATGCTTGTGTGTTGCAACATGCACCTGTGCAAGCATTACAAAGGCCACAGAAAGTGCAGGTCCACACATTTCAACTGGCTCCATGACAGAGACGGCTTGGACAGTGATGATGATGGTGAGCTGACCGAGCTCACCAACCTGACTGAGGATGAGGAGGGTGAGGAAGGGGTGGGAGGAGGAGAGGATGGGGACGAGGGAGAGGAGGATGAGGAGGATGAGGATGGAGATGGAGAGGGAAATGGGGTTGAGGAGGAGAGTGGCAGCCAGGGTGATGCTGCAGCAACATCAGCTGGAGAGGGGGTCAACTACGCATACCCAGTGCGCAGTCGTGAAGAGCTTGAGAAGTTCATGGAGTAGGCAGCAGCAGGGCAGCCCACTGTAATGAAAACAACAGGCATGGCTCGGACTGCAGCCCGTGCCCGTGCAGTTGCTGCAGAGAGGGTGGAACAGGCTGAGAATGCAGGTGCAGCAGTTGTCTCCTTGATGAAAGCAGCCCAGGGATCTGGGCCTGCTGCAGGTGCTGGCCCCAGCAACACCAGGCCAACCAGGAAGACAGCTGCTGGCTGTGCTGGCAGTGCAAGTGGTACTGGCGGTGTCGGCAGTGCTGGAGGGAACCAGACAAAATGCAAGGGACCTGCATGACTGTGGCAATGTGTTCTGCAGGTTGCATGCATCTCCCACATGCCATGGGAAACATTTGCTATGACATTAGCTTTGCCTTGACATTCGTATTTCCACAGGTTCCATGCTCCAGTTCTCAGTCATATGAATGTTTTCTTTTCAGAAGCTATGGCCATGGAGTCACCATGTGTGCAACTGGCAAGAGTAGAGTGACATGACATGACATGATAGCTAGAAAAAATGCTGCAACATAAGTTTGGAGGAATATGGATAGTAGTATTTATTGATTACATACCCTCTTCCAGCTTTCAAACTGCCATCCTTGTAGTACATCGCGTTGATGGCCACAATCTTGTCCTTGTTCAGGTACTGCTGTATCTCAGGAATGATTTGGCCCCAGGCTTGTCCCACAAGAGCTTGGTCATAAGAATACATTATGAAGTCCTGCTTTGTGGCTGCACATGTCTTTGCTGCATCAACAACGCCAATGGTCAATCCAAGCTGCAAGGCATCATGTCAAGACATTATGTTAGTCAAAATCATGAAAATTCTTCCCTCGGACTGAATGACATACCACTATTACATACAGGTGATGACTTGGTGGTATGAAGCGGCGCAGGAAAGGGCGCGTGGTGCTGTTGTTGAACTGAGTGTGTAGGACCTGGTCCACCTCGTCCTCCATAGGCTTGACATGTATGGCTTATGATGTGCCCATCGTCCACACAAGAGTGCAGTCCTGGCCAAGTGTTGAGTACCTGCATGTAGTGTTGAAGGTTAGTATGCTGACGTATTGGCCATTTTTTGGACGAGACATGTTGATGTATGTGTATACCGGTCTCTTGTTGTTGCTGTCACTGTGTCATAGATGTCGTAGAATGACCACTTCCTCCAACTGTCAATGAAAGCTTCCAGAAGCTGCTTTTTGGCTTTGTCAGAATGATCCCCCGGATGTATGTACAGTGGGGCTCTGAGGTCGATGACCTTACCAGAGCGATCCGCAAGGTAGACCTTAGGATCAATCTGGGCCTTCTCTTCCAAGGGAAGGTTGGCGTTGATGATGATGGCATGCAGATGGTACCGTCAGAATCGTGGCTTCAGGTTCCTGATTGTTGCTAGTCCTGACTGCAAGAGAAAACGTTATTGGGATGGGACGATACCGTGTAGAGCAATGGCATGCACACTTTGCAAGTGAAGGATAATAAGTACATATTTTCTTTTATCCACAATTGGTGGTAGAGGAACTGTCATAAGGAAGTGTTATATAGGAGACAGGTCAAGAATGCCAACATACAATCACAAGTCTGCCAACATGAAACACATGGATAAAAACAGATGTAAAATATGACCGAAAGTGGAGATAGCAAGATTGATAGGACAACATACCTTACATGTGCCATCTGAGAGCTGACTGAGTGAACTGTGACAGAAATGTACAAGTTGTACAGTCTCATTTATTTGCACTGATGATCATCGGAAAATGGTCTGAGAAGTATGTCTCTTGTACATCGACACATATGGTCATGGCCTTGATGTTACTCCATACATGATCAATGGTAGAACCGCTTTCCTGGGTAGCTAAATCAACATGCATTTGAAATTGTGGGAATTCAGAAAATGCAACCGTGAGGAATGGCTAGTACCAATATCAATATTCACATCACCGTAAACATTGTCGGGGACCTACTGTGTGCCAATCTGTGTACAAAGTGCACGGGACATTGGGGATGATCTAGGAGAATGATAGAAGGCACACATATGTGCTGATGTACAAAGAGAAATGTCTTGCCACCATGTTGTGGCTTCAAACACACCACACCCTTAGAGTAGTGTGCTTTCTTTCCATGTAGACGTGATGGAGTGAGTATAGTGTGGATGTTATGGCGGGTTTCTGAAAGGATGATGACATCAGCATATTGCAGCTCAGTTCTACAAGTGATATATCTTGCATTTTTGTACATACTTCTGATTTTTTTTGTAGTAAATTGCGAATGCATCTTGTGTACACAAAGAATCTAGTATTGGAAGACAGCAAACCATGTTCTGTCCACGTAAGCGTTTCATCTCGGCAATAAATTCTGAGGAAACTTTGATTTCATCTTTTTCATAATGACCAAGATGTATGGATAAAGTGTCAGGGAACCGATAAAGGGCAATGTGATACATGTGATGTGGTTGAAAACCAGACAGGTTAAGAAAGGCTTCTTCATGGAAAGTGCACCCTTGAGCTTTATGAACTGTGATTGCAGTTGCGTGTGCTACAGGAAATTGTCTGCGTGACATTTCCATTCCCTCATTTTGGCATTGTTGTTCCCCAACCAAGTTTTTTGGAAATTCCACCCAAAATGTAAGTGATGCATGGGGGAGAAATCCTGTTGCACCGTTCACCAGACCATCACTGATGTCCAGATTTAAGATGGTTTTACTCGACACCCAACATAAAGACGGAGTGTTTTTGCGTTGTTTGCAGTGTGTCGTTTGTCATCCCCAGCTTCATCTAAAGGATGGTTGCTACGCTGTCAAACTCCATGGCTTATGCATGCATTCCATGCATGACATGTGGATTTATCGGTCGATGCGGAATGGAACAAAGAAAGGATATGCGCATCAACTTTTCCATTCCTTGTGAAGAGGTGGAGTATATCCCTTCGTCCAATTTTTTTGTTGCAATCATCCAGCATTGATGTGAAAAAAAGATAATCTGCATCAGTGCAATTGTTTTCACGTAGTCTGTTCAGAATTTTTGCAAACGAGCCATCACGTTGGCGCATTATGGTATGTAACCCGTAAAGTGTGAGTAGAGACCAAGGGAAACATGATGAATTGTTAGGAAAGTTGTAATCATCGTCCACGTCTGGAAAATGATCACAGGGGTGACCATCAAGGTCTGGCTTCAGTTGAAAAAGATCACCAAAAGGGATGTTCACACCTCCAAATGCCAAACTTCTGGCTTTTACCTCTTGCATCTGCCTGTCTAGAAAATGTACGATATGCCGTCCAACTATTGACACTTCATCCACAATGATGAACTTCACTGAACCCAACTGACAGACCAATCTTTGTCTTGACTCAGACAACAAAGTGTTAAATGTTTCTGCCCCTTGTTTAGTGTTGTAGGACGGATCAGGAATGCTCTGCCCCTTGTGGAGGTATGACCCCTAGATCCGTTGTAGCGTGACTCAACTATGCTCTGTCTCTTGTGAGATATGACCTGTGAGTACACCATGTGGGTGAGTGGTTGCCCTGGCCATTTTGTTGATTTGGCCAAGTGAGAGGTCATGAGTTCAATCCTGGCCCCATGCATATCTTGTTTGTTGTGGAAGCTTCCAAGAAAGAAAGTCCGTAGCTTCTTGGACGCTACATGGTTGGTCTGTCACCTTGACACTTGGATGCTTATGTGTCAAGCTCACAGTGCAAGTCTATTGGTGACGTGGCTGGTTCAGGCCACTTCCCAGGAATGTGCTTTTGAGTTCTAGGACTGGACAGACAGCTATAAAAGGACTTGTCTTGCATGCTGATCAATCAACCCTTGCTTGATGCTCTCTTGCGTATTGACGACTTGAGCTCTTCTTGAGATGTAATGCTAAGGCGTTAGTACTCTTGAAGGTGAAGTGTATGCCTGATNATCCTGGCCCCATGCATATCTTGTTTGTTGTGGAAGCTTCCAAGAAAGAAAGTCCGTAGCTTCTTGGACGCTACATGGTTGGTCTGTCACCTTGACACTTGGATGCTTATGTGTCAAGCTCACAGTGCAAGTCTATTGGTGACGTGGCTGGTTCAGGCCACTTCCCAGGAATGTGCTTTTGAGTTCTAGGACTGGACAGACAGCTATAAAAGGACTTGTCTTGCATGCTGATCAATCAACCCTTGCTTGATGCTCTCGTGCGTATTGACGACTTGAGCTCTTCTTGAGATGTAATGCTAAGGCGTTAGTACTCTTGAAGGTGAAGTGTATGCCTGATTAAGTTTGGGGTGCATGACACATACATGCAAAGGAAGAAGGTGTAAGAACCTTTGTGAGCTTTTCGGTTTCGCGGCTTCTCTGCCGGAGGTGGTTAGCTCAGTAGCTAACACAAAGATGTATACACAGTTTTCTTACATGTCAGTTTCAAGGCATGATGTATTGTGAACCCATCAATGTTGAAAGTAGCAACACCTGTTGGTGCTAGTTTTAGTGCTTTCATTATTGTATGGTCACTGTTTGGGGCAGCATTTCAGAAACGTAAGAGGCGCTTTACAAAGCATGTACCACAGTAAATTTACCAACACGAGCACCACCGGATAAGAAAACACGCACAGGTTCTTTCCCCATGTGAACCTTGTGTAAAATGTCATAAAAAATTCACGTTGCTCTATGTTCAGTAAACAATTCATTGTAAGAACTTTGTCATCGCTTTCAGCTCTGTTGGCAAATAGGTGACGACCAACATGCTCATGCTTCACTCCCAGTCCTTCATCTGAATTTGTTTGCATGTTGTTTGCACATTCCGTGTTGTCTTCATCTATTGCTTCATGTGATGCCTGCAGGTAATAATGTAATTCCCTCAAAACCTTCTCCCATTTGGATGATTTGGGTGAGTACTCTTCCATCTCCTGACCTTATCTCATCTTGCTTTTCTTTGAAAATTTTTGTAACCCACTCAGGGGTGAGTTCCTCTTCCTTTTAAAAGGGTACAAATAAGGAAACGTTTTCCCTTTTGTAGTGGTAGTCATCCCTGTCTGCCCGGTACTTGACAAATCTGATGATTTTAGAAACTTTCCGAGGAACATAATTCCTAATTGAATCAAGAATGTTTCCGTGTGAACCCGACATGTGACTTGTTGACTTTGCTTCCATGTGCGGTGCAGGATATGTCGAATGTAGGCCATTAGTGTCATCGCAGAATTTCTCTTCTCTTTTGTTTGGTTCAAAATCTTCTTTAAAAACAGGTCTTGTTCTCTTGTAGTTGTATTTGGGCATAAGTTCAGCAAAACACGTCGCTTCAAGTTCCTTTGGTCTCCTCTCATATTGAGTAAATGCAGAATGCAGCATATTGAATGAACACATCTTCTGATGCATGATCAAGTCTTTCTAGTTATTTCTTTGGCTTAACAGCAAGCATTCTTTTATCTCGTGGACTAGAATTAACAAAAACAAAAAAGCAACTAGAAAATCTCAATGGAATTCTTGTCATCAAGGTCACTTCTTCCTGTGCACTGACCTCTTGATTGTGGATTAGTGATTTTCCAGCTTTCCTGATGAGAGTTTGAATGCTTTGCTTGCCCTCTTGTTTTCTCAATGCATCCATCACTGATCTGAAGGTCCGGCTCATTAGCCAGTTCCCTTTGCACATGCATGATACAATGTAGTTTGCCACAGCATTTGGATGGATACACATTTGTATGTCCATATTTGCCTTCCAAAGTTTCAAAACAACAGAGTTAGAATGGGTTCAAATTTTGGTGTATTGGTTTTTGCTGGTAAAAAAGTATTGTATTCTTCTTCCAAGTTTTCACACAGTTGGCTGATTTTTTTGTAGTCAATGTTGTCGGTCATGGTTCTGAGGGTTCCAATCATTTTTGAAAAAGTCGATTTGTGATGCTTCTTTTCATTTTCAGATGTCTTTTCAAGAAGGGAAAGAGTTATGACGGTAGTTGAAGTTGGTGGATGCGGAAACCCAAAAGCACAGGTTGTGGAATCTTTCTTCCTCCGGAAGGTGCACTTGTGTTTGTAGACTTTGAAGATCATTGGGAGTTTCATCCAACTCTGTTGTGATGTATTGGTCAAAAATTGAAAAATCTCATCTGGAGGGTTGACCTCCATATCTGGAGCACCTTTCACCCACAGCAACACACGACAGTGAGGACTGCCAACGGTGTTGAAATTCTAAAACTCAAAAATAGTCCCCAACCTCACCAACAGGGTCATCCTTTTTCAGAATCACATTTCTTAAGAAACTCTTGCGATGATGATGGAAATGTCATGAAGGAGTGATTGGACCATTTGCAACTAGTTTCACTTTGTCTTGGTATTCGAGCGCATTGATCTCTGACTTCGACAAGTTCTTCCAATTCAGCATGGAGAGAATACCCAACAATTCTGGCCAGCGAGTGTCAGCCATACTCAAGGAGAAAAAAAAAGTTGTTTTTTTCTTTGGGGTCTCAGAAAGGCAAATAGATCCTTTTGTCTCATGTCTCAGCATGCGATCATCCCACGCATCTTGTTTTTTTTCCAGTAACTGCGCCCTCTCTTCGGGATTTTGCGGATTTCTTGCAGTTATCCTCCTATGCATTGATTGCCGTGCGCTAAGTGATGCGATGTCACACATCATTAGCATCTGGAAGACATAAAACTTGAAAAAGACTTGTTTTCATGACGGAGTGCAAGCCTCTGGTCTGTATTGAATAGCTCCTACTTGACTACTCTTCGATAAGGCACTGAAAATTTGGACATTGGTTTGGAAAGGTAAGTGTTACATCAGCCCTTCTTTTGATTCCACCGAACAAAGTAGGGAAACAAATTTCTTCGACGTCATTGTGGAACAGAATACTTTTAGGTCCCTTCCCTTCACATGGAGCCGTAACAAGGTGACCATCTGAAATTTGTTGTATGATATGATGTGTGAAGTACATTGTCTGTTCAAGCTGTTCATCCTTGAAATCCACAAAAAGGTTGTCATCATTGTTTGGTGTTTCATTGTTTTTTACCTTGGTATGTTCTTGGTTGTTTCTTTGAGAATGAAATGTTGACAGCTCCGTTACAAGATTGTCAACCTGTACTGTTGCCATCTCAATACCCTGTCTCTGGTAGGCGGTTTTCTTGTTGACCAGATTGTGCGATGCTTTGATGATGATGCCTGGTCTTACACTGTCAGACCAGGCAGATTTCTGCAATGACATTTTGCATTTCAACGAAAGAAATATTGTTTCTGTCGTTGATAGTGGACGAGGTAATTTTATCACCAATTCCACAACATCCAAAGGGCCTGTTGTTATCCCTCCCCTTAGCTCTTTTTGGCAACCATGCCGCAGTAGTTCAATCATCATGAATGGAATGTAAGGGAAAACTAACCTCTCCTTTAAGAAGGAAAGGCTAGAAAGGTCATGAGGAACATCATTCATGCTGAAAACTTGTTCATTACTGAACGGAGGAACAGCTCCTCGTTTTAAGTATGAATCACATAGAGGGCATACATTCTTATTGTTATCATTCATGTGTTTATAGATAGACAGTTGATTGATGTAGAACAACATGGAACATGAACAACAAGGAAAGAATGGACCATCCATTGAATCCTTTTCAAATGCATCAACATTCATCATTTCCACGCTTGAAAAAGGGAGTGGTCCTTCATCTTTCTGAATCAAGACATCAAATACCGTGCTTTGAATTGTTGTTCCTTGTTGTATGAACAGATGTTGAAAATTTTCAGACTTTTTCTTGTAACAAAACGTGGCTCCACAGAATATGTACAGTAAACATTCATGCACTACATCAACAGCTACTGGACTAAAAAATCCATAATATTGTTTAGAAACAACAATAAAGTTGTATTGTTGTTTCTAAAAAACAATACACCGCTCTCGTTCACCCAATTCACATTTCTTAACTCATACACACCAATGTATTTCTTTCCCACTCCCCGACAGCATTCATTGTACCTTTTTTTAACATCTTCTTTAATGCTTTCATAGAATGTTGCCTTTTGGCATGTTCTTTGACGTTTAGGACAGGGCTCATGATGATTATTTGGGTTTCCGGTGGTTCTGGTCATAGCTGTCCTACTGTCTACATGCTTGGGTTGCATACAAGTAGTTCTGTTTGAATCAGTAGATGAGGAAAACACGTTGTTCTCGCTTAGCACGTCCAACAAAACATTGGCAAACCGTCCAATCCTTCCCTTCGGTTGTTGTACCATATGTGAGGGTGCATGTGTGTGTTTGGTCTCTGTAGATTCAGTATTTACATCCTTGGAAGATGCAAAATGAACAACGGACCCACGGCCAGACACGAATTTTTCATGTGCCATACTTTGGAGCGTTTTGCTCTTTGATGCTTGCGCAATTTACTACTCTGTACAATTCACTTGCCGTCGGGTTGAATTTTTGTTGTAAAAATATCTGAGGGATCACTGTTGATCCATACAGTGGCCCCTCAGATGTTTTTTGTAAAACTTCAAAGTGTCTGTTTGCAAATTTTAGATGAGAGAAACACATTGTGAAAACAATCCTCACTATTTTGGCCAGACGAAGAAAGGTTTTTGTACAAATGTGCAGCAACCAAAATTTCGGCAAATGACCCCAGTGTCCCCCCTGTACACATGTACTGTAAATAAATGTCTGAAGTAAGCCAATTTTTTGCAAGAGCCATACACAAAGCTACACGGAATGTACAAAATTGGGAGGCTGCAAACATGACCAGTTCTGTACAAACTTGGATATGTTTATCCTCTGTTCCATATAAACAGAATGATAACGTGCATAACAAACAGTTTCCATCTCCAACGATGGAGCATAGAATCATGCGACATGGCAAATTGAATGAAGATGGAGCTACGTTCCTCATCAACAGAGGAAAGGGCAATTGTGAACTCACATGCACATCATTGGAAAGGTGAGTGTGACCGCATTGAAATAAAGCAGTACAATCATCATCAATACATGAGGATTGTTGTTCATCAAGAAGATCAAAAAAGGTGTTTGTGCATTGTAGGATATAATCAATCCGAGCCTGTTTCAAAGAAAGTTAGGTCGAGGATGTTTGGAAGACAAGTGAAGTGCTCGTTTGACTCTCAACCAGAAAGTCAAAGTGACGATCAGTTACCATAACATGCATGTTTCTCGTGCATGCGATCTCCTGACCAACTACACACTAATGCCCAACTATTTTCCCACACAAATACCATACATCTCTGCATTTCACTAAACATCTCTACATTATAAGCCCAACAACCCCACCCCACACATTACTCCTAACCATGAAAGCTTCATAAGATGCACATGTAGTAAAAATCACACCATGAGGTACAAAGGCAAGCTCACGAAAGGGGGCAATGTGCTGCCCACCAAATGTAGCCATCATTGTCCTTGCCTCTGCATGACGATCTTCTGTGTTAAACATATCCATGGACACACTTCTGAATAAAGAGTTCTCATGAAATGCGCATTGAAACTTTCTCAACACAAACATGGATGAATCACTGTCTGATCCATGTGCAACTGTGATATGCTGCCACTTTGTTGGTGCCCTGAACAAGGTCAGTAGGCAAAGACTCCACTTGTGCCACACTCCCGGCAATAATTGTTGATACATTCTGCACTCAAAGGGCACAAACTTTATGTGAGTGGAGAATTGTGAAAGATATGACAAGGATTCAATTTTTCATCATGACAATCACAAATGCAGTAACAACCTTGTTACATAGTGATCTGTGACTGAATACGATACTTATCCAGATGTTGTTGCAGGTTACAAGGCTGATGTCCACAACTTGCCAGGATCTTAGGGAACGAAGGCTCAAACTCTGGAGGTTGTCAATGTTGACTACACAGGATTGGTTTAGTCACATTGTTAGAACCCAGCAGATGATGCGGCAAGACATTGGAAACAATGACAATGACTATTAATGAGTGGAATGTGTGACTTACAGAGGTGTTCTTCAGAGAACCGTGTAGACGCCACCATCGTTACGTCAACAACAAAAAAATGTGGAGTAAATGGTGTTTTCCTGTCCATCGTTGAATTGAAAACTTGGTTAGGCATGTCTGTGTTGTCTCTAGCTTTACCTTCCTTACATAGACGACACCAACACTTCCCACCGATGAGATATCAAAGTATTTGACAGAAACGGTTACTTACACAGCAACAGTTGTAGCTCCAGATGAAAGACTCTGAATTTGTGTCAAGTGTAGGTCAAGTGTATGTCGACGATTGCAACGAAAGTTGATTCCATCAACTGGTGCTCATAAGCTCATTGACACAGCAATAGTAGCTGAATGAAAACACATAGATGCTGCCACCACACTCCATGACAAAGTTCTGGATGAAATACTTACCAATGAAGATCAGTATGACCCAAAAATGACACGACATGCACTCAAAGTGGCAATGCAGGTATCTTCTGTGTCTTGCAAAGAAAACTGAAGTTGTAGGATGAGATGATGGTTCCAACCTTGGACATGAACCTCTCAGAGCAACACTACCTGTGGAAACCTTTGTCTGGAAGGTACAGTGGCAACAGGAGTTGCGTTTCACGACGCGGTTCTCCAGAGGCAACCAGCGGGAACTCCAGCACCAAGACACGGTGAACCGAGAGGATTTCTGAGGATGCACCTACCACACCTTACGTTGGTTGCAATTCGTCTGACCACAGAAGAGATAGTCAGACGTGTAAATCAGATGTGATAACCCACAACGTGTAAACCTCACAAAATAGGTCGCAAGGTTTTTAAGCAAAAGGTTATGAGCACATTACCACATGAATGCTGTATCTTCACAAGTCAAAAGGATTTCATTCATCGCACCCTTTCATAAACATCGTGCCTGAGTAATCACTTTGCGCATGGAAAACACTCATTCCGCACACGCTAATGTCTATTTGTACACACCTCCGAATCAACATTACCTGCACATAATGCTCGTAATAGTCGCCGACTCCTGTTCCGAATCAATATGGGGGGTGTTGATTTGGGTTAGCAAACAAAGGAGACTTTGTCCAAGGAAAACATCCAGTACACGCAATGCTATGAGTTGATTCATCTTGTACTACGCCCAATGAAACTCCAACCAGTAATACTGACAGCTTCCATGTTGTAATGGGTGCATGTAGATATGTCCACAATCAAAGTGCATATTCCGTGCAATCGTTCGTCGGTTAGGTGGTCAAATGTGACTGACATTGTGAACATCTGGATGGAGACGACAGACGACCGATGTACTCGGCGCGCTGTCATTGGTCCGGTAACCGTGGATTAGGGTATCCAAAGCAAGACATTTTTGGTGGCTGTTCGTCAAATCAGCAAGTCGTTGTTGACGTGTTACCTTGTTTATTTCATGAAAAATCCAAACATTCATTCGTCCACGTTTAGCACTATAAAGTCAACTAGCAAACCTCTCTGCACCACACGTCCTTGACTTTGAACGCTTTGGTTGTACGCTACTACACAGTTATTCTTTTTTTTAGTTCTACAGCCTTTTCATTACATTTTAATGGAACACTGTACGTCACTGTACAAAGCACCATTACTGGGGAGATTCTATTCAGCAGAATACGAGTTAAATGGAGCAAACATATGGTCGACAAGTCATGAGAAATGAAATTTTCAACAGTTATCTAACGTTCGGAACCAAATCATCGCTTGCAACATTATGTTCCAATGCGCATCATGTAACTGGACACCTCATAAATGAATCTGATTAAGTAATGGTTTGCTGAATGCTTCATCTTGCAAGCACCATTTCACACAATCAGTCGATGATGTTGTTCTGCATCAATATGATCTCAGGTTGCCCCACCATGGACACCACCACCAATTCGTGAGACTTAATGCTCATTATGATGAACTTTGGTTGTTGTTAAAGTCAACCTAGTTCAACTGCACCATTTGTACACAAACGATATGTTTTGTGAACACAAGAATCCAACCACGGAGTCGTACACGACTCGCAACTTCCATACTGGACAGTAAACCAACTCTTTCTCGGGCAGCAACAAGAGTTGCTCAGGACAGCAATGTTTGTTATCCGAGGATCGAGCTGTCCCCTGGTTGCCAGAATGGGGGAACCGGAGTACACACAGCCCAGAGTGGGGGGCCGACCGGCCGGAGGACTCCAGCCAGCCAAAACCCCCGTCGTCGGGAACTCCAGCCCTGTTGCAACTGGAGTCCCCCACGGCCAAGTCCTGGGCCACGCAAAAATCACGGCTGTCATCCGTATGATGTCGCCCCTTCAAGATCACAGTAGAGGTAATCGAACTAAGCTATGATACTGCCGAAACACAGCTAGCACATCCATCTCAACAGGTGACGTCTACCGTCCCTACTACGCAATGTTGGACATCAGAAATGGCAAAACAACCTTCAGCGGCAACCACAGCGGCAATCAGCAGCAGCCACACCAGCAATCGGCGTGGAATACAGCAGAAATCAGCAGTAACTGCAGCGTCAATATGTGGGAACCATTGGGGCAAGCAGAGCATTAACCATAGTGGCAACCACAGCAGCATACATTGGCAACCACAGCAGGAATCCGCAGAAATCAGCAGCAACCACATCTGCAATCAGCAGCAACCACCGCGGCAACCACATCGGCAATCACAGCGGCAATCAGCACCAACTACAACGTGAATCAGCGGCAACCACAGAGGCAGTCAGCAGTAACCACAAGGGCAACTATAGCGGTAACTAGTGGCAACCACTACGGCAATGATCGGCAAGCACGGCGGCAATCAGCTGCAACCACACCGGCAATCAGCGGCAACACCGAGGCAACCACATCGGCAATCAGCGGAAGCGAGCGGCAATCAGCGGAAACCACAGCGGCAATCAGTGGCAAGCATCCCGACACTCAGTGGCAAACCAAGCGACAATCAGCGTGAAGAACAGCGGCAATCAGTGGCAACTACAGCGGCAATCAGCGGCATCAACCTCGACAACCATGCCGGCAATCAGCATCAAACACAGCAACAATCAGCAGCAACCACAGCCGTAATTAGTGGCAACCACAGCGGCAACAATTGCGGAAACCAGCGGCAAATCCAGCGGCAACCACAACGGCAACCACAGCGGCAGTCAGTGGCAAGCACAGCGGCAATCAGCGGCAACCACAGCGGCAATCAGTGGCATCCACCGGCAAGCTCAGCGGCAATCAGCAGCAACCACAGAGACAATCAGAGGCAACCACTGTGGCAATCAGCGCCAAGCACAGCGGCAACCACTGCAGCAATCATCGGCAACTCCAGCGGCAACCACAGCAGCAACAACAGCGGCAATCACCGGCATTGATAGCGCCAATCACCGGCAATGAAAGCGGCAATCAGCATGATGGGTACATCAAACGTGGAGTCTGGAGATGGCAACAATCGTCCTGGAAATGGTACAATAATAACTGTCAAAACCGGTTGTGAAATGTGCATTTCTTTTGATTTTTCTTTATTTCACAAAGCATGCACACACTTATAATAGGATTCACTGTAGTATTTCAGGCTTACCTCCTCCATCATCGGCTTATGATCCTGATCTGCTTCTTCTTGATGAGCAGGCCATGAACACACATATTGCCACTTGGCAGAGGCACATGACGGAGTACATCACTAACGTCGACAACTCGTCGACAACATCTAAGCATGAACTGTCATCACTGCACTGCGCGGTGGGCACACCATGTTTTCCTAAAGCAGACATGTGATGTGCATTTGACTCCATACAGATTCATCTCATCACCACAGTCCTCCAACTGATCAAAAGCCATTTTCATGAACCGAATCACCCTCAAAATATCCTGATTGGTCCTTTACAGAGTCTGCACGCTGGATGAACAAGGATGAAGAGGATTTTGCACCATGGGATGTTGTTGTTGGAGCATCGGCCATTTACTACATCTGTTGTGACAAGTACAGTGCATTGATGGCTACATGCGGCCACTCACTAGATGGAAGCCATGCACCCTTCTGGTACAACGGGTGCACTGAACAGTCGTCTAACAGCTTCTACAGGGAAGATTCGTTCCTCTGGATGGTAGCAGGGCCTGAACTTGCAGATCTCAAAATTGGACGGCTGGCATTTTGGTCTGGCCGTGGCGAATGGGAGTACTGTATTGTAGATCCTGAGCGCTGGCAGATTTTCACAAGAATCATGAAGAAGCCCTGATGTACATGATGATGTTTACCATCGGTGCAACGAAGGCTGTTCTATGTGCTCCCAATTTTAAGTGGTTCTTCAGGATCATAAACACGTGTCAACATGTTTAACCACACTACTCAAGTAGTGTACTTTCAATGTCAAGCACCTGCGATGTCTTCATTGAATTTCTCTGTTACAAATTGTCAACGAATACTTTGACATCACTGCTTGGGATCACTGTGTTGTACCTCCTGTCTTGCCTCCTTCTACACATTGCTCACGATAATAATGCATCCTAACATGCTTCCTAATGTTTTTGATGACCACATATTCACATCATATGGTATGTGTTTCTCATATCAACTCTAAACATGCATTCGGTCGATGATTGTTTCTGATAAAATTTGTCCAATATCTGGTTTACATCACTGATAGGGATCACTTCCTTGTAAATTTTCATTACTTCTAGAACGCACGATGGGAAAACAATAATGCAATGTTGTTGTAAATTGTGAATTACACCTAGAGTGACCCATTACCAAAACTGTCTATTCCTGATATGGGTTGTAGTCACATGTGTTTCCTACTACATCACTGAATGCCAATAACAACAGCATGTTGTACATCATGAATTAGATCTATACTGACCCATTACCGGTATTGCCTTTGTCTGATATCGGTTGATGTCGCATGTGTTTCCTACTACATCACTGAATTGCAACACTGCTCCCATATGCATCTTACAAATGCACAGAACGTATGCTATAAAACTTTGTGAATGTTACATAAATAGTCTACCGCATGTAAAAAATTGCCAGTATAACCAACCAAACAAAGATCATGGTCCAATGAAAAAGTGTAGTAGATCAAGAACAAACCTAAAAATGTGTTGGCCATGTCGTTGAAATCATCCTACACTGCTTCACTACATTCTACCGTGAATACATCAATTCTTTCTTACAGTACCAAAGTGTCACACTTGTTAATTCATTGAACAGATTGAATGTAGCAAGTGAATTGCTTCGCTACAACAATGGAACACTACCTTATCCTTTTACTCCTACCTCCATCCTCACCCTGCCTATCCTCCTTCTTTCCATCCTTCTCCTTATCCTTCTTATCCCTCTTCTCCCTTTCATCATCCATCGCCAACTTGTTGTACCTCTGACATGTTGAATCTTGAGCTCCTTTAGGTGTCTCCAAACACTTGACACGCCTTCCATCCAGTCCATGAAACGGGCATGGTTTGGCCTCACTTGTTTATCCTCTTTTTGAAGCATCGATGAATATAATTCGCTCATACTATTGAACAGTGACTTGGTCAAGGCTTCACAAAGTGCTTATGCGACTTGACCAATGTGTCGTTGGAATGATTGAGCGTCTTTCACCGTTTTCTCACTGATGCTCCTTGCCCCAAAAAGGTACGGTGGAGAGGGAAACGTTGTGCTTGCTTCCTTGTTCCACCTCAAACCCCAAAAACTGGGATCCTATACAAAGCCACGCATCCACGTGCTTGTGGACCACCTTTTGCCTTTGAAATGATGCCACATACCTGCTGGTTGCTTGCCATTGAGGCCTCCTTTCCATTGCCGCCACAGCAGCACCATCCTCTGCAGCTGCAACACCTAGATCGTCTCCTTCACGCCGGGCCGCATCCCCAGTTGCATATCAGCTGCAGCGTCTGCTTCTTCTCCATCCCCTGACATCCTGATTGCACTGCAGGCTGCCCTCGTGTCTAGTGCTGCTATTGCTTCCACCTTTGCTGCCACTTCACGTGCTGCGCATGCACCAGCTAGCACTGCTGCTGATAGAGCCATTGAGACACACACAGCAGCTGTAGTTGATCAGGGCCCTCTGGCAGCTGTTAACCTTGTTACCCATATTGCCGCCGCAGCAGACGCAGTCGCATCAGTAGCAGCTGTAGCAGCAATGTTGCTCTTTAGTGCCGTTGACTCCATTCACACCTCCATCGTGTAGGTTTTGTCGTTGCCCTCTTCTTCATCGTCAGCGACTTGTCACATCCAGCTATTGGTCTCTACCACTCCTGCCATCTCCACACTTTGAGCCGCAGCATTGACGGGAGTCACTTGCCTCATCGTCTTAGCATCAGCCGCAATTGCAGTTGTCGCTTCCTCAGGTACAGCTGCTCTTCCACCGCTGTTATCTCTACGTCGTTGTGCTTGGTGAGCTTGGTCTCTCCCTTCATCCCTGCCTCTCCTGCATTAGCGTGTTTGTGCATCCAGGTTGTTGGCTTCCGAAGGACTCACCCCACATTTTCTACGCCCACTGGGACAAGGGAAACTCTGCCAAAATGCTTCTCACTAGAGTCACGTCACTGGCATCATGTCAGTTGACGATGACAAATACGCAGCCTTGCAGGCTGAGCTACAGCATGTGCGCACTGCTCTACAGACTGCACTCACTGCTCAACGCGCTGTCGAGGACAGGCTGCGTGCTAGGCAAGCTGACCAGGAGACCTTCGCAGATCACATTACTGATTTGGTCATAACCCGTCTCCAGCCCATATTGCGCAGCACACCCTCTGCCACTACTGCTGCCGGCATCCTTTCTGCATTCTCCACTTCACCTGCTTTCGCATCTACCACAGCTGGCGCATCCTCCTCTGACCCCCTTGCAGTCGCCGTCGCAGCCGCAGCCAAAGCACTTGCGCCATCCGTGCAGCGCAAACCTGATTTTGACTCCAACCCTCCCCACTTCACCTCACCTTCTATTCTTGGGAGGTCCTCTTCAGTGCTTGGGCACTGGGGGGGGGCAACTCTGGGAATACTACCATGAGCCCAATCCCTCTCCTAACTCGCCTTTTGTGCCTGTTGATTCTGAGACTACACACGCTGTTCATGCCTTCATTCCTGCTGGACGCGACGATCTCACTGACAATATCGGGTCCTACAGTGCCGACATTGCATGCCGCACCACTGCCGACCCTGTCAGTGCTTAGGCGTTGATCAAACAACGCACGAGAGTGATTGGGCATGCAGCTCAAAGCGTCCTTACTGTCCAGTTAAACACGCCCTCCATGCGTGCTAATGAGACTGCTGACGCCTATTGGGATCGCGGTCTACGATTTCTGCACGACCTTGGCAAGGCCGCCCCTGGACAGCTCCCTACTGTTCTTTCCATCGTTCGGCCGCATCTCGAAGCTCAGTGACATATTCCGGGAGGTGAAGGCCACTGAGCTTGAAAGCTTGGCTACTATGCCTGTCTTTGCTTATGCACTGCCCGGCATTGGCGTCTTATGGGAGTTCACCTCCCAGCGTCTGACTGACTGGTGGAGTTCGCTGTAAGACAAACGCATTCACCGCGCCGCAGTTGCAGCAACTACCACTACCTTTGTCCTCCTCTGCTTGTGCCTCACCCTCCACTGCCACTTCCACCACGACTGCCGCATCCCTCGCTTCACAAGGGGGTGGTTGGGGTGGGGGTGGCAAAGGCAAAGGCCGAGGGGGTGCCTCTGGTGGCGGCGGACAAGTGAGGGGTGGCAAGGGTCACGGCTCTAACGGCGCCGCTTCTTCATGTTCCTCCTCCAACACTGTCATGTGTTGGAACTGCAGTACCTCTGGTCACGCGGCGCCCAAGTGCCCAGCGCCTCCTGATGATGCCCGTCTTGCATCAGCCATACGTGCGCATTGGGCATGCTCGACCGGGACTGGTGGTGGTTCCTCTCACTCCTCCACCTCCACTGCTGCCCTTCATCCTCCTCTCCGACAGCTGCAACTTACAGCACCGCCTTGACTTCATCGCCTACGCCCTATCCTTGGGGTTGGCCTCCTAGGTTTGGCGGCCTCGTCTACTTCCGGCCTCCCTCCGTATCCTACTCTGCTCCGCCGTGGACGTCGTCCACCTACACCTCCCAGCGCCCCTCCTCTCACGTCATCATCCCTGGCCCATCTGATTGCGCCCTCGAGCTGGACTTTGCCCTCTCTCATGAGGGGGCGTTTGCGTGTGCTGTTGATGCGTCTCTTCATGTTTTGTTGTCCGGTCATGTTCACGGTTGCTCCCCAGTTGACGTCCCGTGGTTTGAGCAGGGTCACTCTTACAGCCTGCCTTGTTGCCTTGCTACTTGTGGTCAGTGCCTTCCTCCTCGCTCTGCCATTGTTGCTGTGTGTTTTGACCTTGCGTTTGTACGTGTGTCGGGTAGCTCTTGGATCCTTGATTCAGGTGCCACCGACCACATGACCTTCCGCCGTTCCTCATTCGTTTCTCTGGGTCTTGTTGGCTCTATCCGCTTTTTCCGCACCGGCTTTGGCCAGCTCTTACATGTCCAGGGTGATGGGGTTGTCCGCTTTGTTGACCTTGAAGGGGACTCTTTTTGCTAGATGTTTTCTACGTTCCCGCTCTTGAGCTCAGTCTGCTGTCTATTACGACTCTCGACTACCAGGGCACGGTTTTCTCTTCCAGCCACGGCATTGCCTCCGTGTTGCACCGCACCACTAGCCATGTCCTGCTGCGTGACACGCTTTGTGATCGCGTGTACCGTGTGTCCTCCTTTGCACCACATCCCGCTTCCACTGCCCTTGTTCACGTGGCACGCTCTCTCTCCTCGGCACACGCATAGATGCTCCATTGTTGGATCTGCCACAATCACACTGCTGCTCTTGACAGATTGCTACGGGACAAACCCGCTCATGGTCTCCACGCTCACACATTCTCTGTCCCTTGTCCTACTGACTGTCTTGACTATGCCCAGGAAAAAATCCACCGTTCCCTGTTTTCCACGTCTGAGTCTTGCACGTCTTGACCTTTTGTATGCGGACGTCATGGGACCCCTTGCCAATGATGCCCTTGGGGGGTTGGCCGCTATGTCCTCTGCCTCACAGATGACTTTTCTTGCATGCGCTGGGTCTTTGCGCTTGAGCAAAAGAGTGATGTTTGTCCCACTCTCGAGTCTTGCCTGCCTCAGACCGAACTAGCATGTGGTCGCCGTCTGAAAGTTTTTTTCTGTGACCATGGTGGGGAGTTTATGGATCCCACTGCCCGCTTCTTGACCTCTCGTGGGTGTGTATGGAACCTTCCCCTCCATACACACCCCAACAAAACGACGTCTCTAAACGCTGGAACCATGCACTTGCTGACAGTTTCCGTACTCTTCTCAATGAGTCCTCTCTCTCCCACGTCTTGTCTTTTGAAGCCATGTCTTTCATGACTTGGGTGTGGAACCGTGTTCCACACGGTCCCCTTCCTTGTCATGTCACTCCCTTTGAGCACTAGTACGGTCGTCGAGCAAACCTCGGTCTTGCCCGCGTCTGGGGTTGCGTCGCTACTATCTGGTTGCCTCAGGACTTTTGCAACGGAAAGGTCAACCCTTGCACCCGTCTCTGCACCTTCCTTGGTGTCTCTGCCATGTCCAAGTCCTGGCGCTTCTAGGACTCTCACCACTCTTGCAGCATTGAGTCTCATGACATTGTGTTCTTCGAGGATGTCTTTCCTCGTGACCTATCCCATGTCCCTTTTCCTTCCTCTCTCTCTTTGCTTCGTCGGCTTGGGGGGTTGTGTTTGTTCTAGCCTTTGATCTTCACGCGTCGTCTTCTCCTGCTCACATAGCATCCCCTGCTGTCCCCGACATGGACAGTGAGGACGAGGACTCCTCCTCCGCGAAGTCCTCGTCCTCCCATACCTCATTTGAGTCGGATGCTTCACTGTCCTCCTCGGATTACGTGTAATCGCAGCCATCCTCTTGCAGTCTTGGGTCCTCTCACTCAGCACCCACTCACACGTAGTCCCCTGTGCATTCCACTCCCAACTCACCCCCTGAATCGGTACAACAGTCACCTCCGGTGGTTGACGCCAGTGAAGGTGAAGCACCTCATGTCCCTCCTCTTGGTCTTGAGCCCTACAAATGTGGGAGGAGACTGCGTGCTCTTCAGTCCTCTAAGTCCTCTCATTCCTCTCGTGGGCGCTCTCGCCCCTCTGTGATTCCTATTGAGTTTGTCTCAGTTGGCCCGTCCAAAGCCTCTGAGCCCTCACAGCGGGTCACGCGCTCCAGCTCGTTATCTTCCACTGATGGCACCTCAGTTCATCCCACTGGCCTTGATGCACTTGGCCTGTCAGTGAGCATCGTGCATCCCAACTCAACAGTTGGCTATGCTCTTGTAGCCCATGAAATCCAGAGTGCTCTTGAGTCTTCTGTTGCCGAATATGTTGCCACATGTTTTGTAGCCTCTGGCCTTCCTACTCGTCCTCTCGAGCCTACCACTGTCCGGCGGGCTTGTGAGGCACCTGATGCTCACCTCTGGGAAAAGGCCATGGAAGAGGAGCTGACAGCCCTCGAGGAGCACGTTGTCTTTGAGCTCGTGGATCTCCCTACAGGCCGTAAGATGCTCTCGTCTCGATGGGTACTTTGGCGTAAGCTGAAGCCCGACAGGAGAGTTGACCGGTACAAGGCTTGCCTCACAGCTAGGGGTTTTTCTCAGATTCTTGGGATTGACTTTGATGAGGCCTTCGCACTGGTTGGGAGGTACACTACTGCCTGAGCGCTGCGGAGCCTTTTTGCCCAGCACTATTGAGAAATGGAGCAGATGGACGTCAACAAAGCCTTCCTGCATGGGAAACTTGACGAGGAGATCTATATGGTCCAGCTGCCGGGGTTCACCGATGGAACGCACAAAGTCTAACGTCTACGGAAGGCCCTCTATGGGCTCAAGCAGTCGCCACATTGTTGGAACATGGAGATCTCCTCCACTCTTGAGCGGGGAGGTTACCGTCGCAGCATGGTAAATCCAGCGCTCTTCTTAAGTACCCCCTCAGAGCCATTTGTGGCCATTCCCTTTCGCATCGATAACCTGCTCATTACCTCACCCAGTCCCACAGCTGTCCAGTCAGTGAAGAACGTGTTGCAGATTGTATACAAGATAAATGACCTAGGTCCTGCACCGGTGTTTCCTGGGATGGAGCTTGAGCGCGACCGCCAGCGCCACACTCTACACGTATACCAGGCCACATAAACTCGCACAATGGGGGAGCATTTAACCTCCCTACTTGCTGACGTCCCCACCGCATCCACATCGATGACTCCAGCAGGACAGTGCCTGGTGAAGTCACTCAATTTGCCACAGCTAGGGGAGATTGTCAATGTCACCGACTACCTCTCCGTGGTCGGATCCCTCATGTACCTCGCTACCACCACCCGGGCGGATGTGGCCTTCTCGGTCAACTTCCTTGTCATGTTCTCCCAACAGCCTCATCAGAAACACCTCGAGGTGGCACTACGTGTTATCCGCTACGCGCAGTCCACCGCACACGTGGGACTGTGTTATCGTGCTCAGCCCTTTGTGGTTGTGGACAGATAGACAGACAGTGACTAGACGCATGACACGGATGTTTGTAGCCGTACCGGTTACATCTTTCTTGTCAGTGGAACTGCTGTCTCCTAGAAGAGTGGAACACAAGGTTGTGTTGCTTGGAGCTCTCATGAGGCAAAGTATGTGGCACCTGGCATAGGTACGTGTGAGAGTGTGTGGATGTCCCACCTACTGCAACAGTTGCGCGTTCCTATTTGCTGCATCACTTTGTGTCGTGACAACCGAAGTGCGAAGGCAGTCGCCGAGCACAATGGCATGCATCATTCTCGCACAAAACACATCAACATTGAGCATCACTTTCTACGTGAGCGCATTACTGCTGGAGAAGTTCAGGTTGTCTGGGTCGACACACGTCAGCAGTGTGCAGACTTTCTTACCAAAGCTCTCAGTAGTGGCATGTTCAAAGCGACTGTGCATGTTGTTGGCTTGATGCACTCTTGTGATGCCTCTGATTGACATGTGTACCTCGTCGTTTTGTGACGTGCCCCTTGTCTTATGTGTGTGTGGACTATTTGTCTGAGTCATGGGGGAGTGTTGGTTATGGTTGTGACACACGCAAGTAACCTCTTGACTCTACGCATACACACACATCATCACTACAGGTGATGAATATGGATTGAAGCTCTCTGGTACAAAGCTGTGACACAACATGGAGCACACAGTGGTGGCAACACCATCAAGCTATCAAGTGGTGGCCACATCACCAACACCAATCTTATAGAGAGCCAAATAACCGTAGTCTCTTATGTTCAACTGAAATGATTTTCCTTCGTCCATTCAAGCACATATTTAACTTTTTCCTTCACGGACGAAGCAGTCTAGAAATTCCCAAATCCTTGTTTCTCTACACATAGTTTTCAGTAAAAAATGTAGTGAGGAAATTGATTCAAACATGGAAAACTTCATTAAATACTAGTACACATCCACATTCCAACGTGGAGATTCCCAGCCGTCGAAATTCTTTACGTTTTCTGCATGCAGTCTCCACGATCCTGCGCGCAGAACGTGACATACAATGTGCATCAGATCATCGTCCGATGCACACAGTCACTTCCTGACGGCGCGCTCATCCGTCAGGAAGGGGGCTGTGACTTGCAAAACGACGGAAGGGGTGCGACGCCCCCCTCGACGTTCCGAAGTTTAAATTGTTGACACGCGTAGTTGAAGGGAAAGACCAAGGAGGTGAAGAAGAACTTCGACCAATCTAATAGTACAACAATACCTGGGCCTTTGGACGAAGCAGGTCCAAAATTTCTTGGCCAAAAGGTATAGTCGAATTTAACTGTCACTAAATTGGGGTTTAAAAAATAGGCTAATATAAAAGACACAACGATATAGTGATGTTTCTCACAACTATACTCTAGGATGGAGCACACATTGTAGGAATGCATGCACCACATACATTCATGATGTGGGTGGATTCTCACACGTATGCATGCTTTCAGCTTAGTGAGCCGGGTTACTGATCCCTCGGGACCACACGTCCAGCTTATGCCAGCGTGTGAGAAACCGCTTGCAGCTCGCTCGCTCCAGAGCCGGGTTTGATCCCTGGATGGCTTCCGGGCCCCATGTCGAGAGCCTGGCATGGGTGGCCCGGTCCACCGGTACTTAGCGCTTCGCTCACTCCTTACTCAATAACTTCTTGTTCTTTCACTCTTGCGTTACATGAGCTTGCCCCCGATCCATGGTGCCGCTCCCACCACTTACTTGCTTGCTTATCCTAGGAACCACAGCAACCTACATTGTGTGCTTGTCATTTGTCACTTATGAGACTGTATGCGTCTCCTTGGCCCAAACCTTGTTGTCCCTTGCACCTACATCTACACCTGTTATGGACGTGTGACAGAAGCTCAAAGGCCTCTAAGGGTTTTGTTGATTTTCCAGTGCATAGCAAAGATTTCTTAATGGATCGGATGATGACTCTCTTTTGAATGTTGTACCGTAGTCTCTTCCACAAAAACAACTATTTTCCTTTGTCCAGTCTGGCACATATTGAATTTCCTTGCCCATGGACGAATCACTCTACAAACTACTAGAAACTTGTTTCTCTAGACATAATTCGTAAAGAAAAATGCAACAAAGAAATCACTCAAATGCTTGCACAACGCAGTCCAAAACAAATGTGGCTCCTCGTTGCCATCCTGCATCGGGAAGGCAACGTGGAGCCTTGCCCACGTAAACTAGTTGAAGAAGCAGCTCAGCCGGCTAATTCCCAGGTCGCCCCCATTTTTGGCCGACCATGTCTGAGACGCCCCCATTTTGAGAAAAATGGCCAGGTCGCCCCCATTCGAAAAACTTCTGGCTAGGTCGCCCCCATTTTTTTAATAGTTTTCCAACTTGCCCCCATTCTGAGAATTATGGCTACGTTGCCCCCATTTTTCTAACGAATTGTAGAGGGTTTGGGTTTAGGGATGTCGACGTCGGCGGAGGTCTGAGAAGACGTCATCGTTCGAGCGTGCGGCATCACCGAACGAACGAGACGACCCCCTCTCCCCCCCCCCCTTCACTGAGCGAACAAGACATCATCGTTCGTA
>SZWC01011554.1:40192-71577 GCA_023375785.1 Penium margaritaceum | reverse complement strand
TGCTGCTAGTACTGCCTCTACTTCTGCAGCTATTGCTCCTGGTGTGACTGTTGCTGCTGGAGCTGCTGCAGGTGATTCAAGCGGATAAGCTATGGAGATGGTGCAATGCATCACCTTGATGCTGCTGCATGAATGCTGGACGTTAAATGGAGGGGCGGACGGGCGGCTGGATGGGAAGATGGCTGGTTGGCTGGATGGACGGATGGATGGATGGGGTGGGAGACAGTGCGGGCTGCGGGCGCGGGTGGTGGTCGAAAATCCGCGAATGAGCGCTCGATGTTGGTTGCTGGTGCGCCGATGGGCGGTGATGCGTCGTGTGTGATCCTTGGACAGCTGCGAGGTTGCTCAACGTATGGGGCACAGCGTAGTGCGTAGGTGCTGGTGGCCAGAGTAAGCACCACTGGCGAGTCCCGAAGCCTCCACTGAGGAGGTGTGGCGCGCAGGTCAGAGCGACGCCTCTTTGGAAGTCTCATTCCGCTAGGCAGCAACGGATTTCTACGCGTCCATCCTACTGTAGGCGGAGGCAAAAGCCAGGGCCAACGTCAGCGCCAGCGTCACAGCTCAACTAGGCGAAACCAGCACAACTTGCGGAAACTAGTCTTTCTTCTAGGGCGTGACTCACCTTCTTCCCCCGGTATGGCGCCACCGCCGCCACTCCGATGAGGGGCGGAGGCGGCGCCCCCGACGTGGGGCAACAGTGGGATTTCCGCCATGTCGTGGAATGGAATCGAGCCGCACTTCCCTTCCCCTTTCGTCCGGGCAGGGCTTGCATGAAGAGGTTCGCCTTGGCGTCGCTCTCATCATGTCTAGCAAGGAAGGTTCTCCAAGGCGTGCGCACCGCACACTGGAAACAAAAAGACAATCTATTACAGGCAAAACAATATTCAGAACGCGACATTTCCGTCAAAAGCAGAGGAACCACATAACCATCGTAACAGGGAAGAAACCTTATTCCCCCGAACCTCGAACGACAGTCTACATTAAACCTTAGGGCGAAATAGCTGTGATATCCACATTCCCGAAGGGCGGACCCTTCCATGTCCAAGTGCAGAATTTTATGTCCCCAATATCCAGCAGTTTAAAACATAATAACAACGTATCCGGCCCCCTCGCCATGCGCAATCAGCGACATGCATCGCTGATTGAGCATGGCAAGGAGGGTCATGTGACCGTCGCTCGATTGTGACCATCGATCCCTCACGAGATCGCGATCGAGTGATGACCCATTTTTTTAATTTTATTTTTCGACGCATAAACCCCCTATTACGATATAGGGTTCTTTATGTTTTGCGCGGGCTCTGCCCGCGCAAAACATAAAACCCTACATTGAAGGAGGGGGTTTGCGCGTTAAAAAATATAATAAAAGTATATGAGTCATTGCTCGATCGTAATTAAGCGAAAACGCCCATGTCAAAATTTTATTTTTTTTCCATTGCACAAAAAATACCTTATGTTTGCGAGAGTACCACCTTCAAACCCAACCCCGAATTAAATTTGAGGATGAAGGTTCTGTTTTTCGCGTAGACATCTACTAGGCCCCGCGATAGCGAGGCCCAACAGATTTCCTTTCAACGCATGGGGTATCTCGGACCCCTCACGCAAACCCCACGCAAACCCCTCCCTCCAACAATCACAAACACCTCAAACGTGGGGTTTGTGATTGTTGAAGGGGTGTGATGACGTCATCCATCGGAAGCTGCATTTCGTGAAGCGACGGCATGGTGTTCGCGCGCTTTTTTTTATACGTCATCGTTTTTCTACGACCGGTGGATGTTTCACTGTTGAATTTCAAATCAATTGGGTATGGGGTTGTTAAAGAGAGATACATGGATATGGGGGATCTATCGGGGAATTGATGGGTATATGGTCACACCCCCGTAAACCTTTCCATAGAACAATATACCTGATTTACCCCTGCCTCACAACAGTAAAACAAAGCCCACCCTTCTACATAAATGCAAGTTTTCAATCTTACAAAGAAAACAATATATCCCTGACGTTTGTCAAAAGACACCATGTCAAAATTGTGAGGATGCGGCATCGACATTCTCACATCACCGTTTTGGCCCAAAAATCACAAAATTATTTATACAAGGGTTTTTTACTTTCAGGGAGTCATTGAAAAGGAATTTCCATGAGGGGTCCGAGACTCCCCATGCGTTGAAAGGGAACATATCGCGTCTTCCTGCCGTGAGGTTCAAGAGGTGCCCGCACAAAAACAAATACCTAAAACCCTCTATGTAGTTAAGAGGTGGGTTGACGTATGGTTTGTAATTCAAACATACAAAAACTTTTAAGAGAATGAAAGAAAAGAAAGTGATATTTTACCCCTGCATGCTTGAAGTGCCAAGGATTGCGACCGTCGAGCATAGGTCGGAATCACTGACGCTCCATAACCCCCCACTTACCAATACAGGCCTCTTGCGGGCCACTCAATTACAACCCTCAATTGCAAGGGCCTTGTATGGCACGCGGATGGGTGGGCCCGTGGGCTGTGAGGGGGTGGGGGCACATTGCTAGTGATTGACGAAGTACCGACCAACAATTTTGTCCCACCAATCCCACTCCCCCTCCCCCAACCCCTCAATCCAATAGCAACCCTCCATCGCAACAACCACAATGGAGGTTCATGATGAACTGCCGCATCCCCAATTTAACGATGCTCACAAGTTGACATGCATCCCTCTTAAAGCATGGTGGAAACAAGTGGGAAAATGGGGTTTTTGTTCCCATACATGGGCACATGGTGCATATTGCTCCGAGGCAAGGGTTAATGGGACTGATTCTCATACTACAAGGGGAAATGAGGTTTCTTGTTCTATCGAAGGGGTACATAAATCACAGAAAAAAATACGAGGAACATAACGTTTTCAGCATTCCATTTCATTCTAAGTCTTTTTAATCCCTTCCACTACCTATAAGCCTACTCTATTCCTCCATGTCTAGCCTACTTCTCTCCGTGATTATAATTAAATAGTAGGTTTTTGTGTTTTGACCCATCTTACGCTAAATGCTACATCATATACCGGCTCATTTTGAGATTTTCATCTTATGCATTAACTATTGATTGTCTTACATCAAATTCAAAGTCAATCAAATTTTGACCTCAAAATCTGTAAAGAAAAATACTTTTACTTTCCCTTGAAACATAAAAAGGTTATACTTTACAAAAGGTTCAAGTACCTCATTACAAGCATGAGAACAAGGCCTACTAGGATCCCTTTTCATCAAGGAACTATTTCATTTGCAAAAATGTTCTCCACATGTCAATAAGCATCACTACAAAGTTAAATGTGAAAATTTCCTTGATGAGAACATGGAAGATCAATAGTTCATTGTCTATTTTTTGAATTATGCTATGGCATCTTATAATAGCATCATCCTCATTCTTATTAATTTTCAAACAATTGTATATGAGATATAAAAACAAGAATGTGACAATCACAAGAAGCTTATATTATTCCATAAGGTTTTTATAACCATAAGAAAAATATATTTGGTACTCTTTCTCCAAATTGTAGCTAAGTGTTTCATACATTAAATGGAGGATGTAACAAATCACTTTTTAAATGTGGATATGGACATACAAAAATCAATGATGAAATATTAAACTCACAATGGTAATAAAGTGAAAAGTCAAATAATCAACAAGTCTATAAGATGAACCGAAAAGATTGTGCCAAGAAAGAGAATCAAAACAAGTGACAATAATGTTATTTCTTCTCCAAGTACTTTAGTTGAAGATTGCAATAATTCATGCACCAATGATACTGCAATCTTCAAAACGTTTAAATTATTTATTAAAATAGTTATTTTACTTTATTAATGAGAATTTTTTCATCTTCACTAGTTTAATCTCAAAACATGAGCAATCAAGTATCATACATGTTAAAAAGGACAAAATTGGAAACTTGAACATAAATTTTCATTTATTCAACGTGTTAAATAATTTGAATATTTGGAAAGAACATAATCAATATATACTTCATTGCAAAATAATTGTTGTAGCATCGTGAAACATCCTTGTGACTTTTAACATAGTAAGAATGCATAAAATGATGGATTGTTTTATGAAACAATTCATTATTAATACCTTAATTTAAAATGATGAATCATTTAACAATCAACTTTCCTAAATTTCAAATAGAACTAGCCCCTCATGAAAATTTGACTCTTGCAAGCTTGTGATAATTGTGCATCATGGGAAGTAACAGAGAAACAACCCCTTTTTTACCCCATGGGTTTTGTGAAAATCACACAGTTATACGAAAAATAAATTACCTAGATTACTCTTGAAGAATGTTCCACAATGAAAAGATGAGCTTGCCCCTCTTACCTCTTTCAAAAAAGACTTGTCGACGCCAAATGTATGTATACATACAAACCACCCTCTTTATCATTGCTTAGCATTATGGAAACTTGTGTAAAATGTTTCTAAAGATAGTTGAAGAACCTAACATTCTTGTTTTTGTTTATAATTAAATGAAAAACAAAACAATTGATGATTACGTGGTTGTCAGGCCTGTGGGTAGAAGAAACTAGCCTCATACTTTCCATGTGCCTCCACCTTGTTGTCATGAGTAGGGAAGAGAAAGGAAAAGTAATTTAGGAGATTAAAAAAGAAATAGGGATAAATAGATAGGGGTATAGGGAGATAATGTGGAAAGAGAGGGTGAAAGTCCGCATTCTGATTATGAAAAGGAGAAGAGAGAGACTAAACGGTTGTAAAAACCAGCCACAATTTTCTTATGACCGAATGTAATTGAGACTTTGCTTCGGAGACCCGTATTCCACAATGGATTCACCTAAACCTCTCCTTTAAGGATTACAAATGCAAAAGAGATTTCTTGTGTCATTAGGCATACCTTACATGTGAGATGGTTTTACTCACATGTTTTGGACAATTACATGTTCAATGAGATGAATCTTTAGCATTTGAAATGTAACCTTATGGCCCTTTTTAATTAAACATTTAAATTTAATGCATATTATTTTAAACCCTTGTGCAAGTATCGAGACGAGACAATATCTTCTTATGTGGCCTGTTGACTTCCATAACCTACACCATGTTTTAAGGTACGTGTTAGAGTGGGAAATTTCAACTTTAAACCTCTCTATGAAGTCAAAAGATTCATTTTTCAAAAATTACACATCTCTTCTTATCATCACAATTGAGATTTTTCTTAAACATGGCCACCTCTAAGCTATGTTGGGACCCTTCATGTACCACATGATCTTGAAACTGTTGTTGCCCTTCTTTTGCTAGTGCCTTTTCAGTAGCTAGTTCTCATTAACTTTTAAGTACACTTGAACGTCCATGTCATCAAACAAAATGGTTTTGTGACCACCCACATGCATATGAAACTCCTTTTGATGTCTTCGATATGTGATGTTATATACCTATTATAAGGCATCTTCTTCATTCTATCCATCACATGCTTATTTTGAAGCATAACTAGCTTGCCTCGAGGTACTCTTGGGTTCATCATTGATATGAGTCACGTAGTTCATCGCTCCTAAATTTTTCTTCCGTGGTTAGAGTTTGTTTATGTACAAATTACGACATGAAGAGGCTGGTTTTTGTGAGAAAGGATGAATAAAAGCTGCCTTGTGGCTCAACTTCATGTATGAGTGGTCATAGAGTGTTCATCCACTTCTTTAGCTGTAACACTTAGTATAGCTATGTTTTTGGTTTTCAGAATTTGTGTTTGAGTTCTTATGTAATCCTCAATGTATGCGTAAAAAACTCCCTCTTGTCTAATGCAGGTATTTCATGTATATAAACTAAGCTTGTGTAAAACCTTGTATGTCAACATGCTTTCAGCCACAAGTATTGAAGTTTTATTTTCGTGGTTTTTTAGAAGGGTGACGGCTTGTGGCCAATAACAGGCATAAGGAATGCAAGCACCACACATCAAACTGAGGAAACATGATATTTTTTAATAATAAGAATTCATGCATTGAATATGACATGGAGAGATAAAATATAATGGATTGGATGGAATCCTTAGCTAAACAGGCCAAATCATGGTGCTTGAGGGTCTTCCAACCTTAAGCTATCCCATCCTATCGCCCATAGGTCAGGGAACAACGCATAATCCTTGTGGTGCAGGGCACGGACTACACTCCACTTTCTTACACTTGAGTCGCATTAGGCATTCACACATGGGACTAAAACCCTGGTGCTCTGATAGCAATGGAATACATTAGAAAAAATCCTTGGCCGACTTGTGCAAACCCACGGTTCTTAAGGGTTTACAACCCTCAAGTAATCATGTTGAACCGCTTCTAGGCCGCGGACCCCTGCTCGATCCATGTGGCATAAACGGTGCACTTTAGTTAAAATAGGAGGAAAGGTTCACGATAACTACATGTAGTTAGATGCTCACACCATAGTGTATGAAAAAATCTCAATCATAACATGCAAGATGCATACATGCATAGGCGATATAAGAGTTTTCACCGTCAACAAGTAGGGAAGAACCAAAGAGAAGCAAAAAAACAACCAGCAATAAAAACATATAATTGGAATCTTGTCATAAATTATTTATTTTTGTGGATGTTGGAATAACATTACAAACGTTTATGAGATTGGCCCAATAGATTTCGATGCATCTTCACAAATGGTTAAAAAAGAGAGATGTAGAATACTTCAAAGTTACTTATCTATGTTTTAATGCAGATGAAATTGATGAGTCTTCAAAGAGGCTTTGATTCTATCCATAACTTTGAGGTGCAAGAGAAAGATGCTTATTTCATGATTTGTAATTAGAAAATCAATGCTTTTTGACATGTCCCGATGCATTCCAATCTTTAATAGGTTTTCAGAAGAACGTTCTGTAACAGTGCAAAAAATGCAAAGATGGACTCTTCTGCGATATGATTCGTCGAGGACATTCGCCCTCACTGCCCACTCCCCCCCCCCCCCCCCCCCCCGCCCTCCCCTCCTCGCAACCCCCCTCCCTCAAAACCCTTCTAAACCGTGTCTAGCGGGAATGGGCAGCTCCTCCCCCGCCCCTCCCACTTCCAAAAATCGGTGGTCCCCGTCCTCGCCGCCCATAGTGGTCGACGAGCGATGTAGACCACACGTGGGATGCCAAAAACGCTAGAATGGAGACAAATATCATCTTCTCACATTTTAGAGGAACCAAAGGTGGTCAGGGAAAACACTTCCCGTCACTTATTGGACGCTCTTGCGTACAAGAATCTTTTCTCGGTCGGCCTTCGCAACAGCCATCCCGAAAACACTCCCAGCCACGAGAACATTTCAGAATGTTCCATAACCACTATGCGTGATAATGGCTCTTTTGTTTCAAATTCGACTATTGGAAAGGTTTTACAAAGCACTAAAGAAAAAGAGATGGATTAAAATATGCTATGGATCGAAACCTCCAAACGTAAAAATCTGTCGTAACATTGGAGAAAATACTCACCATAAACATCTCTTGTTCAACATGTGGAAGTGTTTCCCGACCACAAGCAGCCTTACCCAACAAGATGAGCAACTGGTGACTTAATGAAGAAAAAAAACAAATCCAAATAAAACTAGCATTGATTCAACAGTAGGACAAAAGTTTGGAATGTTTTTTTCGGGTGAAACATGAATGAAAAACATGCACAGTTTTAGTAGCAAGAGAATATTGTGGAAAAATGGACACTTTGATACCCTAACATAAACAAAACATTTCACACCTGAGAAACACATGTACACAAATGAAAAGGAAAAGTAAAAAATGATATCAGTCAGAAACTAAAAATTTTAAGCAAGTTTGAAATGACATCATGAATTCATGGTTTACAAAAATCCGTTGAGTAGTAAGGGTTTTTGGCCTATTCTGGGATGTATTTTTAAGTATACAAAAGCCTAGAAAAGTTGGAAAACAAAACGAACAATGTGAATACATGTTGAAACACCCCCATTTGTCAGTTATGGAAGATATCCAAAATCTTCAATGCTTCCTTAACCAAACACATGAGATAAAAGAAATGGGCTCATACCCCACAAGTGATCGGTGGAAAAACTTGAGTTCATTATGAAGCCGGCCACAAATGTATAAATACAAATTAAAACATGTAGAATTTCAAGGTCTCATGTATGTCAATGATGATCACTCCTCAATCCTCTAAATCACGTTTTCCTACAACACAATGATATGTTAAACAATTTGAGCAGACATTACTTCACAGCTTTTAATCAATGTCACATGTGTTTTTGTACAAGTACCACGTGTTTTTTATGCATGATAGGAGTACAACGTATCAAGATTCTCAATATATTCATCTCATCGATGCAAGGATGAGTTTAACATAATATAGTGTGTCCTCATCACTTCCCAACATGGTGGCGTATGTACCTACATAGTATGGACAATCTCACCAACATCTAAATATGGCTTAAGCTAACTTCCTCAGAACAACAAGTGAATCGACATGTTTTCAGGTGCACTTAGATTTGTAATGTCATTCTACATCCCCATAAAAGCCCCTTCCTTGAGAAAAAATACCCTTTCAAATAAGTAAAAAAATAATAAATTAGAATTTCCATTTCATGTACAAAAACTTAGCCTAGAGGAACCACATCCATTTGCACGTTTTAAGTACATAATCTAGTTGGACTAGAATAAAGTCTCAAACATTACCTTTTTTGCACTAATGACGTGAACAATTATACGAGAAAACAACATGTTTTTCAAGTATCTATGCCATAGGGTGAAGACCACATAACCTTCAACTTTTCATTTTCATAATCACCAGATTTCTCTAACTCTCACTCCATTTTTTTTTGCAAAAACTGACTGAGGGAATTCCATGTGATGCAAATTTGGCCATAATGGAGTTAAGCTCTAGATCAATAAAAAATAGATTAAGTTTTGGTGAGTTTTTCCTTATGATGTAATCATTGTTGTTCATTACTATAAAACATTCCACGTATTTTTCAAATTCCCAACATCATTGTGCGCATCTCAAAAGCAAGTACAATCTTACCTTTATCACAACGGTTTGTTCTAAAACAAAAAATGCATTAACCTTTCAAGTGTTTAGTCATGATGGAAACATGGTACAATCAGACCTTGATCACAACCATTCGTGAAGCATTTGTTTCTTAAATAAATACCAAACAACCTTTTTGAAACAAAGCCTCTCACATTACGTTTTCAAACACTAAGGGCAATGCAAATTTCTTCATCTAAACTTTATGGAATGCAAAATTGAAAACTGTTAGAATTGGGAAAAAAATTGGGAAGAAAACTTTCAAGCAAATGATCACCGAATGGGTGTTAAAATGAACCACACTTGCATAAAAAGTGTAAATATTTCCTTTTATATGAATATGTGACAAGCCCGCTGGATGGAACCAACTTGCTATGAAATAAGAGACTAACCTGTGACACTGTCAAATTCTTTCAAACACACATCTATGAGCCAAAAATGATACATTTTAGTTCCATGTAATGATGAGCAATTTGCACACATGCACATCTAACTATACTTCCTTCAGGTTAAAAAACATTCCCTTTTCTCTTCCACGGATGATCACAATGACTTATGGTCGAAAGCTTCTCAAGTCTTGTTTTACTGCAAAACCGCATTCTTTACACCCTAATGACCTTGTTAACTCATTTTTGCAACTTCATGAGGTGCAAACTATTTTCAATATAATTTTCAATTAAGTCCATCTGACACATGAAAAATTGGTTCTGAAAGTAAAACTAAAATTTAATCAATAGATTTCAACTAAATATGCAATTTCATGAATGGGTACTTGAAGTAAAGTATTTTAATTTATCATAGTTCTACATTCTTTTGCTTGGCTCCTAGATAAACTATGCATAAGAAATTTTCAAAAACATATCTTTCTTACAAATAAATTTCATGTAAGGGGGGAAAAGCAAGAAGGCCCCTTCATGAAAACAAAAAATAAATGAGCTTAAATCTGGCATCATTTCTTCATAAATCAAATTTTCTAACAACTTTGTTTCACACATGTGTATCACCTAGAACTCCTTTACCTTTCCACATGGAAAGATGTTGTTTTAATGGAGTGGGTTTTGACTCATCCTCATGTAGTTCACTTGCAAATTTTGATGTGCGTTTAGTGATCTTCTAGTTTATTTTGCTCATAAAAATAACACATCAACATAAGAAGTTGATCACACCCGGAATAAACACTGATTTTTGTCACATAGGATGTGGACACCAATGTTTCACCTCGACATTCCCGCCTAAAACATGCATATCAAGAGCATAATAAATTACATGGACCACGAGTAAATTTGGATGCATGTCTCCTTACTATCCTATCGAAATGTGTCCTTTGAAGAAGACAGTCACATCATGCATAGAAATCAATAATTGTCTTAAAAACCAAACAAAACATGGAGATTTTGGTGCCCTACTTTCACTTGAATGATATGTCGGTGGTGCATGATCCATCATATATGTAGCTTAACCTTCATTAAAATGAAATGACTTTCAATGATACAATGTGCATGCATGGCAAAAATCAACAGGTCACTTGTGTATCCTACAATAAACACCTAGACCAAGATCAATTGCACTCTCCCACTCCAACTATTTCTACAAGTGAATACAAATCATGCAGGTTTTAGTTTTAAAAAGATCATTTTTATAGCATGTAAGTTGGTTTCAGCCTTTTTATTTTCATTGTATAACATCCGGCATGTATAGAGAACCTTTAATAAGTTGGGTTTGAACATTCTAATCATCATTATTACACAATTTAGTCTCTTGATATGAAATGAAGGAAGTTTCTTACTTTTTGTGACTCAAATGGTGCATATAAAATCATTTCAACAATCAAAAGAAGATATTGTAATTCGAATCATAAACCATTTTTTGACCCAAAAACTTGAGAGAGATCATTCTTATTTTTGAGGCTAAATTGTTTTCTTATGAGAGAATAAACTGGTTATCATTGTTGGACACCTCGTTACAGCATGCCATATCCAGACATTAACTTTCCTTGAGTATCAAGTATTTGATGTTAGAGATTCTTCCCCGCCATTTGGGAATGATTTTTCTGTCATTCTATTTTCATTTCACATCATAAAATTTATTTTGAATACAGAATCTTTTATCACATATACAAAAAACTTTTTCAAGTGCTTTTTTTACATAGGTCAATATAAAAAATGAGTACCCTTCCTCTTCCCCCTCTTCCTCGCCCTCCCCCTCACCCTCCCCCTGCCCCTCCTCCCCTTCCCACTACCCCTCACCCACCCCCTCCCCCTTCCCCCCCCCTTTTCCCCTCCCCCTTTCCCTCCCCCTCCCCTTGTTACTTCCCCTCCTACACCCCTCTGCATGGCCCCTTCTTCCTACATCGCCATCGGCCTCCTTAAGCTTTGCGGTCTTGGCCTCCTTCCCCCTTCATCTTCTTGTACCTACCTCCCTCCCTCCTCCCCACCCACGCTTCAGCCTTGCCCTTTCATCAACCCTTGTCGCTCCTCTTGCCTTCAGCCTCCTCACATAACTGACCTTAAGGTTATTGAGGATCGTCCCTAAGAAGTCCTATCCCCCACAAATTCCCCTACAATGATTTTTTGTTTCCTTCACAGGAATCCTTCTCCTCTTGATTATCACCACAGAGTTGTCCCCACCCTCTCTCCTCCTTCCACTCTTCTCCTCCCCGTCACCACTTCACCATACCTTCCAAATCAAATACACGCCACGTATGAGCAAGCTCTTCATGGGCTTCACTTTGTGGAGTGGTGAATTGCACTGGATAATCAACTACACCTACTGAGAGGTTTCTCTCCCTTGCACCACCAACGTTTAATGGAATGCAGATCTGCTAGGTCAATGTTGCCTATCAGAAGATCGTCAAATTTAAAGCCACGGCATAACAGTCGTTTCATTAACGCCTACTCGCCCATAGCCAAACTCACCACCTTCAGCAACGTCCTGCACAACATTGCCGCTTCGAATATGGAGCCCCACTGGATGGATGTCTTTGCCGCTTCTTTCCAAGGTGATCTTCATAAGATCATTTTTCAAGAGCCCCCATTACGTCATCCCACCACCCTCTTTAACGAAGTTTGGCGCCTTCATCGACCCATTTATGTCATGAAACTTGCAGCTCGCGTGTGGCTTTCCAAGCCATCATCTGCTTTCATCTCCATGGTGTTTCACGCTACATAGTTTGACGCTAGTCTCTTCATCCACAATTCCTCTTCTAGTTGCATTGACTTAGTCTACTTTGACGACATGACACTTGCTCCTAGTGACATTACCAAGCAGGTTGCCCTCAAACAAGCCCTCATGCAGCAGAATAGCATAACGAATCTTGGCAATGTCTTCAACTTCATCCTGAAGGAAATGGTAGCAAAGTGAGTGAGAGCATTAGCAAGGCAATTTTCACACTTGTTAAAACAAACAGTGGAATGGAAAATGGCTTTATTGAGGAAAAACAAATTGCCAAATGAAGGAATAGCAAATGGTGAAGTCTCCATCCCATTGTGCAAAACACAGCCTGCACTTGCACGTATGAAACATCCCCCTACCATTATCGCACACAACTCTATAGGTCTGTTGATGGAGGTGGTTGATGATAGGTCAACCTATCATCAACCTCGTCTAGTGATGACTCAATTGTGTGACTGAATATGAATGAAATAGATAAAGGGAGGATTACTTTGGCTAGTAAGACTTCGCAAGGTAATGTTTCTAACAAGAAAGTTGATGAACCTATTTTCGACTTCTAGAGATATAGGAAGTTTCTTTGCGATGCATAGAACTACTTCCCACGCTTTAACTCCACTTGTGATGTTTTCCACTAAGCTTAAATGATAGTTAGATGAAATCGCAAAGTCTATACTCGAAAGAAGGTGTTATAACATAGAAATCGGAGAAGAAGAAAAATAATTATAGAAAATACAAAAAATTAACGTAATTATTTTATAGAAATTGAATATAATATGTATGATCAAAAAAAGCTTTTGAACTTTCTTCATGATGATCATAATTAATATAACAAACCTTGTTTTACTTAACACGGTTACATTCCTATGAAAAATCGCTTATTTTAATATTAGTTGAAATGTTTAACTCAACTCATAATAAATCGTATGATGATGGAAAAGGCCTATTATATATGAAATGTTTAATAATGGAATTTATGAATTGCAGAAATAGAATTAAATAATTTTTGAACTTTTTTTACGTCAATGGAACTCCTCGTATATTTGTGAATGTAATTCGTATCCCAATTTGAACTTATGGAAAAATAAATACATTCGTAGAAACGTTTTTTGGACACAACATGTGCATTGAAACTATATTTACGAGCTATTTGAATTTTTTTCATGCATATTTTGACTTGAAATTTGAAAGGACCTTTTTTTGTGTACAACAAGTCTTAGTCACTACTGTAAGGTATTCTAAACTTATTATTCATCCTCATTTTATCATAAATTAGTCAATCTTTTCATTGAATAACGTTGATCAAAAGCCTCAAAATTAAATAATGAATTATTCCTATATAGAAAAATCAAAAAGAAATAGTTATAAACATATTTTAGAAAACAAATTGCTATTTGTTGCTACAATTTCAAGTACAAACATCAACAACTCTTTTCCTCAGAGGTTTTATGATATTTTTATTATTAACACATTATTACGTTCCATGTTTAAAAAACGGAGAATAATGGGATAAGTTTTCATGAAAGTGAATGGAACACAGAATCTTAAAAAATCTGGTGATAAATTGTCATTATGACTTTTTTGATTAATAAAAACTTGGATGCGCATATTTTGAGATGTTTGAATATTCTATATAATTGAATTTTTTGTTTGAAATACATAACATGCAGATTATTTCTTATTAGTAGTGTATTAAGATGTTTGGTGTGTTCATTCATGTATTTATGAACTGATGAGGATGTGTTCCATGAAGAGACCTTATACACTGTTTGTCTTACATATATTTTGTATTATCTCAACGTTACTTTTACATTCGTTTCCTTTCCTTTGATTATTGTGTTGCCTGTATTCGTTTTCATCGCTTCTTCCTTCTTTCCGTTTTCATGCTCAGAATACCTCCTTTGGACTATACACTTGACGGGTAATTCTTGATGCCAGTTAGGTCTAGTCCGACACATCGCAACCGCAGGTTAAGCGCTGAAAGTAGTTTAGTTATCGCGAATGAAAATTGTTGGAGTTCTAGACTTCGAAAATAGTTTCATCGACTTTCTAGTTAGAGGCATTCATTTGCGAAGTCTTTCTTGCCAAAGTAAATGTCCCATAAATATAGTTGAATGTTATGGACGCTAATAATCAGGAAGCTAAACATTCGCTCTTCGGAAGGAGGCTTGAGAAAATATGAAATTATGGGTGTGGTTGTCAACAGGATGAAACAGCACTATACGGTACAAGTCAGTAGGACACTGGCCTGCAACGTTTCGCTGTAATTCAATTGTTTACGTATGTAAGCAAGACATAGGTCGAGATTGAAGGTTGGAGATGCCTTTTCCCTTTATTGGAACTTTTTGTGACGTTCAGTCGACGTCGAGCAAATGGTTGGTTTGGGTTTTACATCGGGAATGAGAAACTATTTAAAGCTAATAATGAGGTTGATGAATCAAACGGGAAGACTGCAACTGTAGATCCATAACTTCATCTTGAGATACACCGCAAGGATTTATGAATTTGTGTCCGATATATGTTTTCCGCCGCATTGTTGTGTCGCTTCCAGACCCGGCCTTCCCGATCCGACATCGATGCATCGTAAATCGATTCCACAAGGCTGTCGCCGAGACTTGGCGATTGGCTTCATCGATTCCGTCAATCCATCGACGATGAGAGTATTCGCAGTGTTTGTTCGTCGTTCGATAAACGATTCATTTTCAGCGTTTGCTGTGACGGCATCGAATAAAGCATCTTTCTCGAACCATCATGTTTGCTTGGCTACCAAGTATGCAACTTTGAGTTTCTGCGAAACCAGGCATATTTGTCACTTACAGCATGCACACGTAGGGTAAACGCGTCGTGCACTCCTCTACAGTATTTGAGTCAACTCCTCATGGAAAACCGCATAAATAATCCGATAGTCAAGCAGAACAGTACAAGCATGAGCGGACGGCTTTTTAGCCCTGGTCGAGGGAATATGCTTCCGCACAAGGGCATCGCGCTTCGCCCAAGGTGCACACGATTGCCGTTTCGCTGAACCGCTTTTCATATGAATCAAATGATTTGCCTACGGATATCTCCTATGCACTGAAGCACTCGCCATCGTCAAGGAATCTTTAATGTAGCGAACTAAAAAACTCAGACCTCCATTTGAAACGGGAAATTCGTGCGCCGCCATACCTCGCCCGAGACGCTATGCCAGCTACCAGCAAAACTTTTTAATTTCACCAAACGGGCGTTGACTTGGACTATTTTTGCCATGTACCCGAATTCGCCCTGGAAATTAGGATGGAAGAGGCGTTTAAAGAAACCCCCCCGTAACATTCAAGGGTTTGGGGTTTTATTAAGGTTCCGGTACCTCCCAGGCCCCGCGGGAGTTTAGTCTCCCAAAACGACTCGCACGTGCAAAACAATATTATGGTAAAGTCGAAAGAGACCTGATATCCGACGATTATACTGACAGTCCACGGTATATGGTCTATTTTTCCCGAGTCGGCTATGGCGTCGCGCACAACTGCCCCATTTGAAATCCGATAACCAATGTTTTGAGTATGTTAAAGGAGAATGCTGAGATACGTGGGGTTTTGTGTAGTGGTCATACAAAAACCAGAGAGTTTTTTCGTCCACTATAAAAACCGAAAACAACTTGGTTTTTTTAAAAAACCACCAAAGCTTAAAAAATAATGACGTAAATAGCGTTTCGGTGGTAACGACCTTGTAAAATTGCCAGTTTAGAGGGTTTAGTAAAGTTCCGTCATCTTCCAAACTCCATAGTAGCGGGCCAAAGGTGTTGCGTGTCTTCAAACGTACAAATGGACCACGTCCGCAAGTCAAATCTGGTTTCATTACACCTCATACCTGGTGCATAATCTCCTTGACCTCAATGTCCTGCCTATTTTCCAACTTTGGCGATGGCGCCCCGCAAAACTGCCCTAACAAAAATCATCGAAGTGTTTAAAGCATACATCCTTTCCTCGAAGCCATGAATTTTGACTTCATAGGTATACACTACATGTTATGTTACAAGAAATTTATCTTCCACGACACGTTTTGGCTGGTCCTTCAAATACACATGGTCTAATCATGAACTTTGTACACATAATGTAATTTTATTTCATTTTGAGGGTCTTTCTAGTCCATTGTACCTTCTTGACATCCAATAAACCACATTTTGTATAGTTTTTGTTTGTTCTTGCATGCGATAGCCCTGATGTGATCATTTTCCTTCCATGTAACCTCACTATCGTGACCCCATGATGTTTAGTAAAGCAATCCTCCATGGTGTTTTCACAGGATTGAAAACAATTTTCATAGGATTGCTTTACTAAACACTCGGAAAGCAATCCTCCATGGTTTTTTCACAATGGATTGTCGTAAGCTCCCCTATAGCATGCATCATACCCCACCACACAGCCTTGTCTCATGCGCTAGCGCATTCTCATTGAGCATCTTCACCTACTTCACCATCATATGATCACATGCACTTACTTGCTTTTCATTCCCTTGTGACATACATGGCCCATGGTCTTCATCCAACCTCTTTTCAGATGATGAGAAAATCAACATCACTTTTGGCCATGGCACGATACACTGTTATGCATGTCCCCCCTTCAAGTTCATCTTCAACCTTTCCACTATAATGCCATGAATTCCTTGTTTATTAGCCCCCATGCTAATCTTTGGGTCATGTTCTTACACTCAATGATATTTCAACGCTTTGCCTTCATCTCAAGATCAAAATCGCCTTGAAAAACTGTTTCTTGTGGGTCTTTGTCATGTATGAGACCAACCAAAACCTTCAATGGTTTTGATTAGATCATGATAATGAGATCCTTGGTTCTTGTACAAGTTTTGCATGGATATTGGTGCTTGGTTCACATAGGATTTTTGTGCTCCTTTGATTACAAAATCATGTACTAGTTATAAAGTAGTTTTTCTAATAAGATTTGAATTGCTTGTCTCCATTTGCAAATGAAAATTCAACAAACACCATGGTCATTGGCATCATCAATACATGCTTGAAATTGCTTTCTCAACGATGGATGCGTGGTGGAATGAGTTGGGGCATCCATGCTTTCACGTTTTGGACAAACTATGTCAAGAACACAAAAACACTGGCAAAGGTATCTTCTAGATTTGGAGTCATAAATAACCACTCCAACCATCAATTAAGTCGTGCATATCTTGAATACATGTATGTGTGGCCTTCTACACAAGTATCCTGGAAATGTTTATTGTGAGATCATTCATTCTTCATAGGGTCAATATTTTACTAGTTTAGACATTTCTCCAAAATCGTTTAGGAGGTATTTTTTCAAAGAACCATTAGCATGTGGCAAAATGGTGGTATCTTTTACAAGTGAGAATCACGCCTACAAGGAAAGTGGAAATGGTGATGATTTCTTGTTCATTAACGGATACGTTATGTGTGTTTCTATATAGGACGAGTCTCTTTTCCCTCCCACAAGGAGTTTGTTCAAATTCACAATGTCAAAGTCATCACAAATTAAACTTGATAAGAAATCTTTGTCCTTTCTCAAGGCACAACTCAGAAGTCAATGCTTACAACAATGGAGTAGTTGCACATGCACGTAAAACCACATCAAGTTCCATTATTGTGCTTTTCATTGTTGGTGGGTTTGTAACATAAGTAAACATGAGATGGAAATAAGTGATTCTTTACAGCTTCAATAGGTTTGCACACCAACTTGGGTGTTTCCAACAACACGTTAGTGTACTTTCTACTCTCCTCTACACAAAGAATTTAGAACAAATGGAAGTGTAACTCGCATGCTTTGTAGCATTTTTATGAAGACTCTGGGAATTTGTCTAATCGAGGCTCATGTTAAACACTAATGTGCTTGGTGGTTATAGATCAGGTCTAACCAATAGTCTCTATGCATTGATCACTATGCAATGAGTACTTCTGACATTGATGAGATGAATAGAATGATTGGTGTCATCAATGTTTTCACATGTGACCGGTTTAATGTCACTTTCAACATTTCATAATATCACTTGTTTACCATTTTTCTTAAAGTATACATATTATCAATCCAATTTGCAAACAATGCCAAACTATTGGAATTAAAAAACCAAGTGCGTAGGCACATTTTGCACTGTGTTAAACATCAAATAAGACAATCTACAGTTTTGTAATGCCTCTACTAGGGCTTGCATCACTAAAGCACTCAATGTAAGGTTAACCAACAACGTTGGTGCTTGCCTTTCTCCACTCCCATTTCAAAGGCCTTCTAATGGTTCCTTTTAAAAAAACTTTAAGCCAATCATGTGATTCAAAATCCTTTGCCAGATATAATACTTTGATTGATATGTTCAAGTAATTGCAAAGTTCATGAAATCAATTTCATATTTGTTTGTTATTCTCATGAAAGTAAATTACGGGATAAAAAAGTATTTAACCTTATTTCAATGTTTCAACTCCATGTGGAAACATAAAATATAAAAGAAATAATGGTTTTGGATGTTTGAACCCTTATTCTCTAGACCATCCCACATTCAATTGTGAACACCACTCATAAAATCTGTTTTCACACTAAGATAGATGTTGGCATCGATTCAGTTGTACAAAAAACTTATGTTCATTTCATCCTTGCATACCATAATTCCCTCCATATCCCCGATGAGGAGATGAAAAATAAAAGAGATGGGGAAAAGGGATGTGAGACGTGCTACTTTGACCCCTCATTAATGCAATTCCCCCTCCTAAGTCTCCTCTTGGGGTTGGTGGACCCTCAAAGAGAAAGGGGAAGGGGGTATCATCCCTTTCCACGTGGATGATTATGCCCCTTTGAGGGAAGAGTGGAGAGAAACACAACCTTCCATTTCTCAAATGGTGTCGATGGCTAAAGTGAGGAAGGGGAGGGGGAGAAACTGAAACCCCTTTTAGCCTACCATCTTTGGTGCACGAAGAAATAGGGTCGTTTCCCCGTCTAGTAATGTCAATTCCGGGAGATAATGGGGAGATGGGGATTGATGACCCTCCCTTCTTTCAAACCATTGGCATTAGGAAAAGAGGGGTATAGGGAGATCAGATTCCATTCTTTCTCTAATTTAGTTGGCCCTTATATTGGAGAGGAAAGGGAAAAACATCCCTCTATCCTTGGGTAAACTTAGAGCATGAAAGAAAAAGAAATGGGCTGAGAAGTTTCCATAATCCTTTGTAATCACTTTTGTTATCATTTTTCCATTTTCACATGGAGAAAAAGAAAATTGAAGTTGGGTGGATTGTCCCTCTCTATGATTTTCATTCATTGGAGGTGTTTGACCCTCACGTGTTGTGCACGGGCCGAAGTCTACAACTCATTTTCTTCTTCTGGATTTTCATTTGATTTAGTCTCACATTCGGACGAGGATGGTCTCTTCATAATTCATTGTTTCACCGCTAAGCTCTTATTGTTTTGATAACCATCTATGACTTATCTAGGTTGTGGGCGTATGATTCTCTTGTGAGCTCAACGTGATAATGTAAAATGTCATCCATCCCTTGATTCTCATACCTCTCGGATGTCCATCATGACACATTTAAAAAATGGTGAGGAATTTCCTTTGTTTTTAATGAAGCTTCATGGTTGCTACAACTTCAATTGCCCAAGCAAACAATTTTAGGTGAGGGAAGCACTCAAGTCTCCACATAGCCCTGGTGTAACATGACTTCTCTCTTTATAAGTAGAAAATTCAAAGAACTAGACTAATTTCATAGCCCATTATGATATGGAATGAATAAGCACAATTGTGTGCGACAATGGAATATGAGCTAGTTTGTTCCAAAAATTGGGTGTTTGTGACATTTTCCCTAACAAAGCTAAAACATTCTCGTGATGAATGCCATTCATCCACTTCATGAATAGTTATCTTTGCATCAACAGTTAGATATGATCCATGTTTCTTTTTGGTTGGTCGCACTTTTCAATTAGAGTGTTTATGAAAAATAGTTGTCGTCCAGAATGTGGTTTCCAACATTCGATTATAGTATAGCTATGAGCTTATAGGTGACCTCCATGCTCACAAGCTTTTGGCATCTCTCTTAAACCATGCAATGACCCCAACTTTGATGTAGTGGTAGGTGGAATACTAGAAAGTTATTCTGGTACCGTAGAAATAGAGTAGTGGGAAGGGGATTTTGTCCAATTTCTACCAAAACTTACTTTCCATAAGATAGTGGATGAACTCATATCACCAAAACTAGTTCAATTTTTTTTCTATGAATGACCATGACATTTTTACTTGTCAAGTGATTAGACACTGAAGTTTTTACCCTCAATTCAATCCGTTTTTGACATTCAATCGATCTCTTCATACACCTTAAAGAGACTTCAGACATGTTTAACATCTGTAATGGAATGACTCAATCATCCACTGAGTGATAAAGTACGTGTATTCAAGGAATAACTACATCAAAGTATATTTTGGTCCTTTGCCTTTGATGAATATCAGGGTTTTAATGAGGACTCCATGTGTGTTTACCATTTCATGGCATGGCTATTGCATGGCTTGTCCATGGAATCATCCGTGAAATGATCGTGTTTCCTATGAGTTTAGTAGCGCCATGGGAATTTTCATGTAAGTCTGATCCCACAAGGGATACACCCATAAGATAAGTGGTTTGATCCTATTGATGTACCATCTAGATCTAAAGCATTTTGTGATGTCCACTTTTTCTTGTATTGCAACACTTTTGCGACCATCATTCCTTCAAGATTCTTGCCACCTTACAATTGTGATCAATGCACCAACAACCACCAGAACACTTCCTTTTGAATGCCATGCACGTGGCCAAGGTATTGTGGAATTTTTTGCATACCTCTAAAAGTGTAAGACATGGATTACTTTGTCAATAACCATGATCCTTAGCATCATCAACAGTCGGTGGAAATTTTGATTGTGCCATGAGTTATGTGGTCTCTATAGTTGACACGGACAATGACATATTGTTAAGGTATATTGTGCCCAAATGACAACATTCATGGCCATTCAACAAGATACATGTGCCAAGTTTTAACTTGACATATCATGCAAGTGTCGCATGTTGTGAAACCAATACATGGCCAGCTTGGCATCTCTACACATGTAGATCATGGGCACAATGAAACTTGTCCACAATTATGGTCCAAGTTTAAGGAAAACATCATGTCAAAAATCCATGTCAAGTACTTCAATCATGCTCGAGTTTCCTTGTAAAGTTTCTCCTCTAGGCATAGCATCATTGGCGGATTTACTAGAAGATGACACATTAATTTGTAGCCATACGTACGAAAAGGAAGAAAATGGATGACACATTGGATAAGTGCGTGAGTGGGCAACTTTCAAAAAATGAGATGAAGTGTACGGCAAGATTGGTACATAATATGATCATTTGCTTTTCCTTGAATCAGTAAGAAAGTGCATTTTTCACATGACACCCAAGTTTTGATTGTTTCAACACAACTGTACATTCTCCGCACAAGGATTTTGACCCCTTGACCATTTTCAAATACGTCATGGTATTCATCAAGCACTCCAAACAATGCTTTTGGAATTCAAAGTAACTCAATTAATGCACCAGCAATTGGAGTTTAATTGAAGCATAAACTGTATGCCTTCATCTAGTGCACTTGTTGAGCAAGGTATAATCATTTCACATTGTACATGCTAAAGAAAAGTGATTTCTTTGCCAAAATGGTTTTAACTCAGCATCCATCAACTTATTAGGTTTGAAACTGCCATATTTTATTTGAATTATATTTTTCTATTTTCATTTTAGTGGTAAGTTTGCTACTCCTGACATTAGTGCATTAGGCACTTCAATTGACCTTTGTGTGACAACCACATACATATTGAGATTGGTACTGTGTTGACCATGAAATTTATACTTGTTTTACATTAACGTTTGAGTTTTTTTACATTGTGCATTGTCCATGTGGAAAGCGTAATATGCACAATGGTCATAACATTGGCACATACTGTAAATGTGCAATCAGTAGTCAATCATAAGACAAGAATATTAGCCTCATTGACCCAAACTATGGTAACCAAGGTTCATGAAACATCAATCCATCCCATCCAATTGTCTAGAAGAAGCACATACAAGCCATGTAAAGAGGCTAATCAACACCTCATTGCCCATCTACAAGTGGTCCCATTTGGTTTCCATGGAGGGATTTGAACTGAAACACACATGCAATTAAAATGGACATCCATGTTAATTGCACAATTGACATGCGCATCCCAAGAGCGACTGAACTGTCTCTTGGGAAGGCGATGATTCACCAAATGTATGCACCACATACGGTGCATTTTCCATGGGAATAACCAGATTTTACCATGATGTACGTGCTACAATTTTTAACCCATTCTTATTTCAAAGACCATTACTCACTTTTTAAAGAGTTTTGTCTTGTGTGTTCTGTCCCAAGTAACCATTATGTGGTTACTGTTTTAGTCTGTTCATGAGTGTTCCCCACGAAAAGCAAAAGCAATTGATCCAACCTTTAGTAATGAAATGCCCCAAACCGTGATATTTTTCAAATGATGTATGCATGATAAGTGCTAAATCTCATGTTATCAAGTCACGCCATATCTACATTATGAGATAGTGTGAAAGCACAGAGTTCATTCTAGAACCATGAGGTATATTCTGTTTTTCTTGACGTGCAAGTGTGTACAAAGTTAGTACTTTAAGTACCTATATGATGAATCGAGAGATGTGTGGCATGCCTTTAAGAATCAATGGTGTGATGTATCATTTTGTTCAATTCTTGTACCCATGGGAAGCACCATGTCATCTATCATGGCCAATGGACGCATCAAGGAATGGATCAATACAAGATGAGCAGGTTAGGAAAGGCAAATTCTTCATTACGTAAAAAGAAGAAAATCAGATACCTCATAAGTAGGAATTATAAAAGTAGTCGTGAATGATCATGACTTAGTGATGAAAAACTCAAGATAATGCATAAATTGATAAAATCTAGGGGAAAATCCCTTTTGAAGTTATTCTTACAACTTGAGACTTGGCATCTTGGTGGTTCCAGAAAACAATGATGCGTTGAGTGCACTTGTTGAGTGAAAATGGCCAAACGCGGTAGAAAAACACTCCAAACATTTTACCTTAAGCACGTATTTGCTGGAAAAGCAGGTATGGCATCGGTTTCAATAGTAAAAAATTCTTCAACTCATGATGATAACACAAGTTCCTCCTTTTGGTGATTTTAAACCGTGTACATATTCATAATTATTTTTACAGATGTTATGCCATGTTCCACATCAGTGTTTTTATGATCTTTGAAAAATCTTATGGGTCCAAAATGTATTTTGGTGCGTGTTGAAGAATTCCATTACAAACAGGTAGAATGCTTTTTGTATGAGGCACGTTGACATGTTGATTACATTATGTTGGATGGTGGTATCTAGGGCACCACTGAAACTTTTGCAAAGAACAAAAATTCCATCAAAACAAGAAACGTAACTGTTGATAATGCTTTCTTTGTGTTGTGTACAGTTCTTGGTAGGTGAATGTAATTCACATGAAGAAGAAGTAGTGGCTTCCCTTGACCAAGGCGTTGAGACATAATTTGTTCAAAGAGGCAATCTCTACAACTCATTTCTTGCATGTGCAAGATGGGGCATGCATTTGATGATTACTCATTATGTTTGTTGCACCACCACCCCTCATTCATTTGCATATGGTTGCCCCATACTTTGTTTATATGGTCATGAGCATGTCTAGTATGGGTTCATGGAAGATTTTCCTTTTGGCATAAGAAGCCCATGTTCATCTTGACCCTTTGCTTGGACGCTCATGCAAATACACATTCATGAGAAAGCACGACACTGCAATAGAAAATTGCATGAAGATGTACAATGAAAATTCATATTCCCCCTTGTTGTTTCCTCTCTGACTCTTACATATCCATCCGTCAGAAAAATAAGCCCCATTTGCTTCTCCGTCAAAACTATAAGCCCGGTTTACCCCTCCCCAAGTACAATAACCCTGATTCACCCCTGCCTAGGAATAATAAGCATCATTTGCCACTGGCGTGGAACTTTAAGCCCCATCTAACACTTCTCCCACATTTGAGGTCAAACTGTAAAATATTTTGGAAGATAAGAATAATATACCAAGTGTATTTGGCATGCATGTTTGAGGTTATCGATACAAAACCTTACCGTAAACACTTTCTGCCAAATGCACATGCCTCACTCTTAGAAGAGGCTCGGATTGGAACTCGTGAAAGAGCCTCCCTCCCTTGGTGTGCAGTCAGCCGCACATGATGGGTGCACATGTCATGTGATGCTATTCAAATACTTGAATCGGTAGGCATCACAGTGATATCAATTGCATTGTTTAATCCGTTCTTATGGACTGCACATACAATGGGTATGCACAATCCATTTCGTCCTCTTTCGTGTACTCACAAGTAGGTTTGCAAGCCATTTTTTTGACATGTATCATCTTGGAGATAAGCCTCCTCTGCCGCCTTTGCAACTGTGGTCACACCCATCAAGGCCTCGGGTAGGTCCTTGGAGAACCATCATCCTTTCCCCTACCCCCATGGACCACAATACTATGGTGACCCAGTGGGCTTAGAGCAAGCGCAAATGGGACATGATGAATGCAAACCCACCCAACCATCCATTAACCATGTTCTGGCAACTAGTCCAGCAGGCACCGCATGATCACCCGTTGCACTACCCATCGCATTGGGAACTATGGTTCTTGGTGTTGCCATTCTCTTCTTTGTGGGTGTGATTGTAGAGGACGTATGGCAATTCACTACAAGGAGTTAGCCATTGTGGCCCCACGCATCGTTTAAAACTGTTGTAGATGACCCCCATGTGGTTTTGATTTCAGGTCAAATCTCTGACAAACTAAAATCAACGATGTATTATGTTTATGAAAATTTTTTTCATCTGAAAAAAAATGAAGAAACATTATTAGTTTATTTATTTTTGTAAAAAGGCAAAGATTGCACTCCACATTGTGCTGAACGTGTAGAAAGAGTACAACATACATGTCATAATGACATGATGTGACCATGTAGGCATTCATTATATATAAGGAATGTACCTGGCCATTCATAAACAGTTTATGCTGACGTGGATCATATGCCTAATTTAACGTGCATGATTTCCTTCATAGTGATTTGCAACAGGTTGCCATGTTCATTAACTTCTACTCACTTGGAGTAAAACTTTTCATAATCATTGTAGACAGTTTATTTAAATTTCTTTGAGCATGTAATGTTATGGGATCCTTTGTTCATGGAATACATCTCATTTTTTTATGTATTTTCTTTCTATGTTATCGGATCCAAAGCATTCTACATCATATTCAAATATGTAATGTTATGGGATTGACAACATGTATGTCTGTTCATACGTCTGCAATTGTTGCATATGTTCATGAAGAAATACTGGAAATATGTCCAGTGAATGTTCTGCTCATAGGACGTTTATCCTACCATTATACAAGTTTCATAGCACATGGACGGACACTACGTATACTTCATCTAATACACAAAATCCAACTCAACATACATTGCAAATTCAGTAAGGAAGAGATAGATGTCAAATTTTTCATGAATAAAACATGCAGCATGAGCGAGTACAGATAGTGAATCTGGGATATGTGATCTTTCAAACGAATACCGACTCAAACCTCAGAGGAAATGAAGAATGTCCATCTAAAGTTTGTTATGCCAAAAAAGGTGTGTACTCAAAATCTAGAGACCACCATGATTCACCTTGCACGAAACAAAAAACATGAGTTTTCATCAAGAAACACAGAAGCGATAAACATAGAGACATGGATTCAATGAACAAAAAACAAGGTACCCTAAATGCATCCTTACCTCACAATGCCCCCTTTGGAACTTCTTTTTACGTCTTCTACGACTCCATCTCCTCCTCATCTAGCTGTTGATTGTGCTCATCCTACATAACTGTCTCACCAAAATGAGCACCATGAGGGGAGTTTGCACCTGATTCATTACTTTCAAAGCCATCATCCTCATCATCTGATGCATCCCAAGGCTGTATCTCGGGGTCAGAATCCATGTCACGTGCACCATACCCACCAAGCGGTGGAACTCCATCCATGGAACCTACGGCACGTGCCTCCATTGAGACTGTAGCACATTGTGCAACAGGAGCAAGGCCACCATCTTACCATTTTGCGGCCTGTTAATGGCTTAGTGCAGGGCAATTCTTGTAGCGGGAGTTTGTATGCCCCTTTTCCCATGGCGCACGCATATGAATTTCATTTAGCACAATGTTTCCCGGTACTTCCTTCCACTATGTTGTCGCCCCTTGCCATGACGAGGTCCAGACTGCAACTGGATGAATGTTCCTCACCACTGGAGATGGGATGGGCTTGGCATATGCACAACGGGATGCCATGCAGGTGAGGCCTGGGTCCGCTAGGTTCTCAACATTAACACGTTTTTCTAGAAAAAATGCACTAGCATGTTTACAGGGCAAGTCGTTCCCCTTCCTTCAGCCACATCTACATGATTTGTCAACAAGAGACACTTCATGTGGGTATTTGGTTGGCCCAGTCACCATGTGGATGTTGAGCCCCTCCTCCTTCATGGTGTACTCATGTGCCATTGCTAGACAGTGTAAGAGATGGTCTACATGTGACGGCTCCAACTCCTCTCTTGCCTCTGCTGCCTGAGCTTGATGGGTACAAAAGAGACGCTGAGCAAAGGAGTAGATGGACATGAAGCAGAAGAACATGTATACCTTCTTGTATGCAATGATGCAAGAGTTTCAAATCTCTGGACCATTTGACATGGTGTGCCCTCCTCTATCCAAAGGGACGTGGACGTGGTTCCACTTTTTTATAGACAGCCCTCAATCACCACCCCATCCTACCCCTCACTTCCAAACAGGTATGCATAGGCCGACACACTCACTTGTCACAAGTGTGATGTGGCCTTCTGCCAATGATCCTCATTCATCGTATGTGCACGCTTCCATGCCCAGTGTGCGGCGTTTTTGTCGTAGCTAGTGCGAATGCTCTCTTGGTTGTGGTATGGGCAGAAGGTGTGTGTAGCACTGGCGAGATACTTCTACACTGCCTTCTTCAGTCCCTTGACTCTATGTATGGTGATGATAGATCCAGCGTGGTTGACAGTGGGATAAGCAAGAGCCATTTTGGAAAAAACAAATTGGGTGAAATAGCTCAGATACCCATAAAACGCAAAGTGTGACTCTCATCCACCTATCGTTCGGAAGAAAAGTAATAATCTACCCATGGTTTGGAAGAAAAGCAACCATTCACCCAGCCTCTACAACAAAATCAACCAGCCGCCCACCCCTTTCTTCATGCTGGATCACAACATTTGTTTTGGACCTGACATGGAAAAACGTGCAATGGTGCATCCGTCTGAGACATAGTGGAAGACATAAATCATGTCATGCATCAATGCTACATGGTATGTGGCGGGAACATGACCTTTTTTAAGTGTTTCTGGGTTCCTAAGGTATTCTCTGTGTAATCTTGGCATATGCGTTGTTTTATGTACGACATTGTCATATGTGTTATTTTCTGTGTGACATTGTCATATGCGTTATTTTTTGTGTGGCATTGTCATATGCGTTATTTTGTGTGGGACATGGGTATGTCAGCTATATAGTTTCGAAAACTGGGTGTATCATGACCGAACCCAAAATATGGTCCTTCTCGCCCTCTGTATGTGCCAAAGCCCAGACTGTGGGGACTGCATGGTTGTCAGCATTGAAAAACTGAGCGAGCAAGAGGACCTCATTGTCATCATTTCTTAGTAAGGTGGCATCCATGGTCACAATTCCGTGACAATGCTGGAACCCCATTCATGTGGCTCCAGGAGTGATGAACGCTTAGAGGAAGGTGCTACTACTCTCCTTCTGGGCCATGACATGTGTACCCCGATCAACTTGTATGAGTGAAAAGGAGGAGCAACTAATTGCGGACCCTATGAAAAGAAGGAACCCTAGATGGCCACATACCTATTTGACGTAGGAGGGAAAGAGGCTCCCTAAGTCGCTCTTTTTCCCATCAACTTTTCTTGGGCCTGTGACTTAGTGAGGCAGAGCGTGTTGTTGGAGATGTTTACACCATTCCTTTCATGGAGCACCTACCACAGGGTTGTAGTGGAAGCCGTGGGGTCACACTACAAAGCCTCATACATCCTCCAAGCCACCCAACCCTTCTTCCACGCAGGATTGCCGCGTTCAAAGTTGAGGAAATAGCAGTGGCCTTTGGAATAGTGGGACATAGTCATGTCTTTGAACTTTCTTGTAGCACAGGCACAAAGGAGCCAGGTGCTCCCCTTGGTGTTGGCATTAGCACAAGTGACGTGGAAACACACAGGCTCACTTTGAATTCACTTTGAATTAAAGCGATTATCAATCGCATGGTCCTTAACATATGCACGAGCAGCATCCATGTTATTGAACACCATCCCCTCAATCGGCTCCTTCTGCATTTTCTTGCGCTTCTTAGGGGTGTGACATGATTCGTTGTCCAAATGACCTATCTAGAAAAGCATTTAACAGGACAAGAATCGTGAATGTCAAGTGTAACACAATCATTCGTATGCCATTTACCGTTGCAAGTAAAAGAAAGAACACAACCACGAAACAAGACATCAGTTACCAAGGTATCCATGTGGGAGGGACAGGATGCAACGGTGTCCCATGCTATAGCTAATCGATCAGGCCTCTCGGACATCTACAGACCCCAGAGCACGGGGAGGCTCATCAAGGGGTTCGTTCTGTGGGAGGGCGTCCCTGTCGTCCAACCTTCTCTGAAACCAGTCATCGTTTTATCCTGCTCCAACCAAAACATGTCATCATCAAGCGCACCTGATGTGTCGTTCGGTGGAATGTTATCGGGGTACCACTGTAGAGCAGGTTTGAGAGAGGATGTTGGATCATTCCCTGTGGCCAGACGCCACGCCTCACATGAGGAAACCATCTCAAACGGCGAGCATTTTTCCCACAATCTAGTACACTCTATGTCCCTTCCACCCGCCTGAATAATCGTACCAGTGTACTCTACAAAGTGGACCACCATAGCGAAGTCACATAGGATGCAACTGCAACAGAGGAATGGTTCGTGGCAGCCGCAACGGCATCAACGAAGACCAAGCGAGACTGGATGAAACTGGATGAATTGCAGAGCCACGGGGCTGGGGCATCGTGTTCCGTAGCCTGACAAGTGAAGTATGGTGATCCATGGAGAGGTGAGCGCGCTGCCCCCGGCAACGTGCGTTGGAGCATGCCATCTCGTTCCCCTACGCATGTCTTTGGTGAATGCCGATTGCAAGAAAATGACTCCAACATGTGAACAAGGTCGCTCATGATAGGGTCTCCCGGCTTTTGCCACAGGGAGAGCTATCAGAGCGTTAAGCATTGCAATCTTAATGGCCCGTTTACGATGAAATAAGCTAGCCTGGAAAATCACAGGTTTGACAGAACGTATCCATGCCAATGCATGAATGCCTGCCGGATCCTGGCGCGTGATAGTGAAACGAGTATTTTAATGGAGCAATGATAAAGTTTACCTTCACAAGACGTTCATGTAAATGTTTGGTTTGTGGAATGTAATGACGTGCATGCAGATGGAACATGTAGGCCAAGAGAGTATTTCCCCATTTTCACAACAAATGAACTCTGTCCAACCAGATAAAATTGAGTAAAATCTGAAAGTATGTTCATGGCGTAGGACATTCGTCTTTAACATGCGCGCATGCATGACGTGAGCATGGACAAAAACAGCCGTGAATTTTGTACAAAGTGTGAAAACAATACCAGTTAACCCTTCTACTACAGAAATGAACAACATATCGTCACACTGAGTGCCCAACAATTCCGAGGGGTATATGGGGCTTATTGTTCCAAGGCTAGGGTGAATGAGGCTTAGGGCGGATGGTGCTTTTTATTTCCAGAGGGAGGGAATCAGGTATATTCTCCAAAAGGAGGGGTACAGAGTCATTCTGCCCTAAGTTGGATTTGCATGTGGTGATGGAGATGAAGTGTGACATTACCAAAAGACATGTGCCATGCCTTCGCCAATCCTTGCAAACGTAAGGGAAAGTGATATGTGCATCAGGCTTGATGAGAATTAGTGGTTTTTTTGGGATTGAGAAGATGACCTTAGTGTATGTGTCGATCATTGCTAGTTAAGTAAAGACATCTGTGTAGAATCAAGCTTCTCATAGGTAGTGGTCGAAATGCTTCTGGTTTTGTGGTTTTGCATTTGGGACAATCTGTACAGTCCTTTTTAGGGTGATTAATGATTCAAATAAAGTGATTGCTACTCATGGGTGCCGCGCTTTTCTTTTTTTGTAGAGGTTCATCCACAAGGTGGATCAAATCTTGCAATCTCACCCACTCCCATTAATTTGCACAAGCATGGGTGAGGATTGACCAGCCCCCCAAGCTCAGCATTGATTCTCTCATTCTTTTCCCTCTTCATTCCCTGAATTCAACTCACATGTACTCATCGTATCCTTCTTCACCGCATTATTTGGCTGCTTGTTCATGCGTGTCAATCCCATTCTTGGTGCATGAGTATCCACCTTTTGGAATCTGAGGATGCTCCAAGGAATCGAGCATGATTACGTAGGCACATTGTGCCTTGCAATCAAGAAAGTAAGTTGTGCAAAATGTGCACAGTTTGCCTCTCGTGAATTTGATTTATGATCCACAAACTTACTCAACTGTGAAATTTTTTCACGTCTCAATATCAATAATGAAAACATTCATTCCGCAAAACAGCAAAAGTAATAGAAGAAGCGTGAAGATCATTTAACCTTCCATTCGGAAACTATGTCCACTGCACTTGTTGGAGAGAGCATCTAGGAAAAAAGCAATAACACTTGCGGTATGAAGAACAAATTGTTTCACTCAGGACATGAACTCTAAGGTCTTGAGTATGCACCCACTCCACACGACCAATCTTGCTTGAAGGGAGACATCTGAAATAAGATGCTACAAATCAGTCTCTTTTGTTCAACTTTGTTGGCAATCGCCTTGTAATAGAAAGAAATCGAAGGCAAATCACCTATGAAGAGCGGTTCTGATGGAGCATCTTGAGCAATTCACATGACTAGTCGAGAATAGAATTTTGTGTAAGTTAAACTAATTCAAAGAGCAGGGAGAAATATCATTTAGCTGCAAAGCATGTGCCACTCATCAATCTATGGGATTGCATAAATGAATAAACTAAAACAACAGGTGCACATATGCAT
>SZWC01011554.1:9151-29719 GCA_023375785.1 Penium margaritaceum | reverse complement strand
GAGAGAGAGAGAGAGGGAGAGAGAGAGAGAGGGAGAGAGAGAGAGAGAGAGAGAACGACATGGTGAGTGGGAGAGTGAGAATTTGAGGTCGAGAGCATGGGAGAGAGAAAGAGAGAGAAGTTGGGATAGATAGAGAATGAGAGAGAGATAGAGAGACAAAGAGTTAGCAATTGGCCCTGTAGCGTGGCCCCACAGCTTCAACAGCTACCCTGTTGCAAGTACTCCACGAACAAACCAGTGTGAACATTTCCAACAACACGCTCTACAGAGCCAAGACACGCGCCCAAGTAGAAATGATGGGCAAGAAGACCGACTCGTGGAGCCTCTTTCCATCGTACATCGAGGAGGTGTGTACAGACGTACAGTTTTAAGCCATTGCCATTTGGTTCCGAGGCACCATTTATGTGTATTCACATGTGCACATTGACGTGTTGCATGCAACTGAAACGTGTGGACCCAGGTACACACGCTATCATGCGCAAGGACAAGAACGGTGCCTTCTTGTGGGCTTTTGTCACTCCAGGAGCCGCTGGAACCGGCTTTCAACACAGTCGCCGGATTTTGACAATGGATGCAACATTTCTCAAAACCGGACGCAAGCAGGTTCTGTTGCTTGCCCAATTTTTTTATGCCAACGACCACTCAATGCCCATGGCGTGGGCACTTGCGCTGACAGAGGATGAAAAGGGATGGAGCTTTTTTTTGGCTTAGCTAGCCCTCGCTTAACCCAGTGCGGCATAGTCCGGCACTTGCATCATCACAGACAGAGAGAAGGGCTTGGAGAAAGCGCTACAGAAGTACATGAGTGGTGTGATACATACCTATTGCGCATGGCACTTGCACTTGCACGAGAACGTATGCACTGCCTACGGGAAGAAGGTCGCAAACTGGACATGGAAGTGTGTGCATGCGCTCAATCTCAAGCTATGGCAGAAGGCTGGCAGAAGGCTAGCACCCACCAACAGATGACGATGTCATGCACTCACAATTGTTCTCACTCCTACATTGGTCATGAAGTGTTCTATTCTGGCTACTACATTGGTCATTACTTTGTCCACATGTACGCTCAAGAAGTGGACATTTAGTTCTTTTCATGGGGTCTTTAATGACAATGAGGGTGACATATTCATCTTTTCTGTGAGAGAACTTGAGCCCAAAATGCCCGGCAAATGGAAGAAGTTTTACCCATGAAGTGTCCTGTTTTGGCTACTACATTGGTCATTGCTTCATCCATAGATATCCTAAAGAAGTGGAAAATCAGTGCTTCATTGCAGACTAACAATGTCGATGAGGATGGTGTATTGTTCTTTTCACGTGAAAATACTTCATCTCAAAGTACTCGGCAAATAATTATGTACAACACGTAGGAACTAGCTATACGATGACTATTGTCACAACCGCGAACATGGATTTGGCCACACCAACGTCCATAGCGCCTAATTGGGTGGACAGTACAACGGCGGCCATGGGGTGCCCGCATGCCCAACTGCCAACACACGATGTATGGGTCGGCGGGTGTTTTTGGGTTCACGATGTCCCATGCGCTCTTTATGTTTTCCCACTCGGCCACCGCAGTTCCGTGTTCCATGGGAGGGGGGGAGATGTCACAGTTCCCCAACGACCGTGCACCAGTTTTGGATGGCCAGCCCAGCGCTGCAACGGTGGCAGAGGATGCATATCTCAAACATGGGACATGTTGAAAGAGGGTTTGGTCTATGTACTCGTGAGTACGGGAGGGAGGAAGAAGTGGAATCCGATGTAGATTGTTATATATGCGTAGCATACGTACGAGTTTGACAGCGCAAACAATACAAGTGTATCCCATACGGGGCCATTTATTTGAAAAGCAAATGATTTCGTCATGTGCGGCAGACCGCACATCCAAGCAGGGAGGCGCAGGTGTCTATGGTACCATGTCAAGCCTCTGCACAGACCAAAGCATTTACGTTCGACATCAGGTGTCGGGGTAAGGTTCCGTTCTGCTGGACGTGTTGCTTCACCTCACATACCATGGGTAAATTAGGCTTGTTTTCCGTCATATTCAACGGTTCGATAATGAAAGCCGATCAAGGAGTACATGGGGCTTTTTGTTCAGGTGTAAGGGCAAATGAAGCTTATTGTGTTCGCGGAGGGGCGGATCGGGCTTATCGCTCCGACGGAGGGGCGAATGGGGCTTATCGTTCTAACAGAGGTGCGGATGGGCTTATCGTGCCGACGGAAGGGTGTATGATGGTCAAGGGTCACAAAACAGGGGGTTATCGACATTTTCACCAATTTTGTTAAGCTTACTCTATAAATTGGTGTTTTCAATAAAAACGGCAATACCATTCAATCGAAAACTTGTTTGGGGGTCGAGGACAACAGACGGACATTGCATTTTTCTCAATGGTCGAAAGCAAGTGTGATCGTTCGACAACTGAGCTCGTTTCATTGCTATGTCGTGACATGTGGAACACACTAGCTGTGTCAGCATGCCAACTTTGGAACAAGAGGGCTGACATCATGGAACTTGTACACAGTGTGTAGTTGAAGAGTGTCATAGTTTTTCCCAAAAGGTGCGATATTCTTGTGAAACATAATGGTTCCATGCCATGTACCTGGATGCATGAGTACATGTCGAAGGTTTTGTACAACAGTTTTAATTGTTGATAGGAGCATCATTCTGTGATTGTATATGTCAAGAAGATACCCTTGAATAAGTAATCCATGGCAAAACCATTGAAACCATATCACTCAATGAGTGATAGATACAAATTGTGGTACTCAACTGGCACCAAAGATTAAAAGATACATGAGTACCAAAAGTCCATTTTAAAAGACAATGATGATCATCAGTGGGGTTTGTGCACAAGCCAAAGAAAAGAAGGGAACCTTCATGAATCCTGAACAATCTGAGACACCAGAGTGCATTGGTCAAACAATACAAAAGCCGCATTCTGTTGTGTAATGACATCGACATAATCTTGAAAGTGAACAGACTTTGGAGGCGACACCTTCAGTCTAAAACCACTCAATGAACATAGAAGCGAACATAATTGTTTGAACCGATGTCAGTTACATGATTTTATCCACTCTTATATGGAAAATTCAGTAGAAAAGTGGTGATACTCCTTTTCTGTTATTCTAGTTTCATATTACTATCACGATCACATTGTTTTCTGAAAATCAGGTACGTTTTGTGCCCAAACCTTATGACCGTGGAGACAACCTAGAAGCCGGTTGTATTATGCTAACAGTGTCTTAGAACCCACATCTCGGTGCTTCGACCAGCACTTAACAAGTTGTCATTATGAAGAAGTCTCAAACTTGAAAGCATTGTGACACGAAACACCATTTTTGTATGTCACGTCTTCAAACATCGTGCGGGTGGATTCCGCTCATGCCAAAGGTCTTGTGTAGCACCGTCTATGTGATATCAATGTGCAAAAAAACTTCAATGTTTGGTTTGTGTGAACAGAATTCATCTCTGATTCATATCATTATGACTAAGGTGTAGTCAAACCATGCTTAGTTGACCCAGAAGGTCATGGTGAAGAGACTGAAGTCCCTTGTTTTTTGGGATGTTTCAATTGATGTACATTAGTGAATGCGAGAAGAGTATGTTTTTGGATGTTGATGTGGTGGAAACGAACATCCACAATGGTGGATGTTTGTTAGAGGTCTTTCATGGGGGCAATACCCTCTACAAATGCCTCAAATAAGGCATCCTAAACAAACTCTATTGAGTGCAAGTACCAAATGTACACAATGAAAGACACTAAAGCAACACAAATTGTTGCAACTTGAAGAGCACAATCTTTTGGCGAGTTCCCGAATGGAACTCTAAGACGTGAAAAATGAGCACAGAAGGATTAAGGAACCACTCATTTTGGGATTTCTAGATGTGATTTAGCAGTTTTTTTATCACAATCATACGGAATTGACACCCGAAAGGTGTCCTTCCAACTTGTACCGCATGGATTGTGATAATGGTACACCCCCTTTGTTGAAAACCATGTTTTCATGGATGTGATCCACGATAGTTGGGATTGGTTATCTCAACTAATTTAGTTAAAGGAAAAGTGTCTTTGACATGGATGTAAATGAAAATCTATGATACCCATTTCAGAAAGAAATGAGGGGATGATGGTTGACACTAAGATCATATAGGTCAGGACATTATCGTGTCTGATGACGGACTTTGGCGGTAATTTCCTGTGCTAGACGACCAATGCTGCCTCCTTCAAAGACGAGTTCAATCTCTGAAAGGAAAAACAAGTGTGCTCAGCAACCATGTCTTAGGACCTTAGTGCCTCCCAACCCTAAGATGAATCTAGCATGCGAGTTCCATGGGCTTAATGGAGCTTGGTTGAGTTCAGCCAACTAACCCACAAGTGATGAAAGAGGTCTGTTAGACCTAAACATGTGGTTTCAAACCAAGAGGACTTATGTACAGACACTAGATTGCACGTACTAAGAATCTTGGAAGGATGTACCACCTAGGCAACAACCCTATGAATGAGATCATGTCCAAACGACATTGGAGGTGATGTGTAGACTTGGATGATTTGAGCAAGGATTCTTGGTTAATTTTTCACAGGGACGCTCCTTCTAAAGGGGAGGAAGTTCCGAAAGGCATCAACTTTGCCAGTGATACACAGGTGTGGTGAGTCTTTGGTGAAGACTGACCAATACTTGTAAACAACATGCAAAGATTGGGCGAATCTCATCTTTGTAAGAGTCAAGGGATCACGCAATCAACATTGGATGTTGTACACAAATGACCATGATGACTAAAACTACAAGTGTGTGGTTGATTGTGCATGAATGTAAAGTAACCGTGTTGCGGATGACAAGAGTTTGTACATGTGATCATGTTTGTGCCACTCGATACATAGTTTGCATGATGAAGTATACAATGATCAAACCTATGTGAGCAAAGACAAACCAGACGGTTCGAAGCAAAGGGAGAGGAATGTGGAATACTGAAAAAAATTACGATTAAAACCAAGTTGTTAAAATTTTAGTGGGTACTTTAGGTTGTCGAGGCTCATGCTTCAAGGAGCCAAAGCCCAAAAATGTATGTTTGGGCTAGAATCTAGTTCAAATCTAGTAGTACGAGTGGTTGGATCAGCACTGTATGTGCCAACGTCATCCATCAGGTGTTCAGTTTTAGCTATGATGAGAGCGCGCACAACACAGACAGCCTCAGAGGTCCCAAGCACCAAGGACGCTAATCAGTAGGGTCAGCCAGGAAGTCATACTCCCAGAACTGCTCCGCCTATGTCCAGGTGCTAAAGCGCACGACTCATGTGGAGAAGAAAAGACCTTGAGCAAAACGCAGCCACTGGGAGCAAAATTTGTGTTGGTGTGGTGCAGGTGCAGTGTGCTGGGTTGCAGCACAGGCAATGGAGCCAGACGAGGCTGGTATAATAGGATCAGAGGTAATGGAGCCAGAGGTAGCAAATGCAATGGTGGCAGGTGATAGTCAGAGGAGCAGCAAGCAAGTGAGATAGGATCATTGCAGTAACCTCATTATCAAGCTTAGTGCGGCCATCAGCTTGCACCTGAGGGCGCTCCTCACGGACATGATGTGCCTTGGAAGAGGTAAATAGCTCACGTTGTAGCTTAGTAATGACAGACTCATCCCTAGCCATGGCAACAGAGCCATGTCTAAGAGAAATTGGCAGAGCTTCTCCCATCCTAGTGGGTGCGGGAAAGTCAAAGAAGCGGTGTGGAAGGAATTTGTTCCACCCTCCAAGATGTGGCTATGCTAGAGTTGGCAGTGCAGCGGCGCGCAGTACTGTAGACCCGCCGTTGCTTGTGAACCCCCACAAAGTGTGGCAAAGAGACTTGCTTTCGTCGTAGTGGGAGCTGACCAGGTCCACTCTTGACTGCTCCTATTGTGCCAGTGTGGTAGTTCTACAGCAGCTAACGTTGTTGTAGATGTCGCTGACAGAGTTGATGTAGATGTTGTAGGTGTTGTTGCTGCTGCTACTACTTCTGTTGCTACTACTACTGCTGCTGGCTATCGTTCCTACTACGACCGATGTTACTACATTAAGGGCAATAATGCTAATACTATTGTGGTGGAAACTGCTACGTCTGATGCTTCTATGTCTGCGACATGTGATGGTGACACTACCCCTTTGGTGCAGCTATCGCTACTGCTGTTGCTGCTAATACTACATTAGCTGCCGACGCCATTGTTCCTATAACTGTGGCTAATGATGCTACTGTTGCCATGGTGGCTTCCGCTACTGACCCAAGCGGCACTCACAAGGCAATCCCAGACCCAGCTTCCTTAGAGGACCAGATGTTTTGTACGGGCCTGGGGCTTGAAGGAGACCTTCTTTCTCCATCACCCGGACAAGCTGCCCCAGCAGCTCTACTATTGACAAAGCTCCCCAAGTAGTTTCAAACCGAACCCCCCGCCTACTGGCAGGAGGACACCTACACCACTTGGGATCCCCGGTTTTGCATGTGGGCAGTCAACGAGGAGGTGTATTCCATACTGAACCAGTCAATACCAGACCACTGATCCCCAACAGACAACAACCTCCGCCAATGCTTTCTACGGTCTCCTCAAGGCCATCTTGGAGGAGTACAACCTCGAATTCGACCCCTATCTTGGTGATCCTTGTACCATTGCCGAAGCTAACCCATGTCAGGCCAGGAATCTGGCGACCACTCTCTTCAAAGGCGCGACCATGGTAACCAGATTAGAACACCTCTCAGACTTCAAATCCCTACGGCAGGGTGTACAAGAGGCCTCAGTCGACTACTGGCAACAGGCGATGTGGCTGTACAGGGCCCTGGGTAAGAATGGACCTTGTCAACTCAAGGCATTCAACACCACCAAGATCGGTGTTGGACACGAGTACACCAATAGTTTTTGCAACTTCAGCCTAAAAAGTCTCCAAGAGATGGCGGATAGTGGTTTGTTTCTTTCTTGAGCCACTGAGCACTTTCTACACATGGCAAGAGTTGGAGCAATAAATGATGCCTGCCATGGTACATTGGCCATAGCCGTCAAAGCATTCTAACCAGTACACACCTCCCCCCTATCCTCTGATCAGTCATCGCATTTGACGGCAACAACTGTAGTAGCACTTGGCACACCTCTGGCATTCTAAGGGAAGACAAGAAGGAAAAACAGGAGTGGCAAGGATGGCATGGAATGAGAGACTCCAAAGCCCACTCGAGGATGACTGCGGGAGTACTACAACTGCGAGGGAGAGTACCACTACAAGGATTGCATGCTCCCCAAGTACTAGACAAAGATTTTGCGAGGCCTACGATAGGTGTTCAAGAAGCACAAGCATGCCTCTGTATACTCCAAGCAACTCGTGACCCGCAGCCTCCACAAAAATCACAGCCACGGAGAGCACTACCGACCTATCAACTTTGGATTAGCAGCTCGTGACGCAAGCTCGTGACATTGCCAAGCTTCACCAGCTCCTGCGAATTACCACTCAAGGAGGTGCAAGTGCATTGTCTCAACGGTTTGCTGGCTCGACGCCTAGACGCCCGACTTGTGGTGCTCAACATGGTGAGCCTGGCACGAAAGCCCTTGGCCTGAGTGTTCATGTAGAGTACACAAAGGTACATCCAGCTTGCCCTATCGGCCATCAAATGGCCTCTTGTAAGCTCTCTGTTGTTTGCAATACGTAGCTGATTTGGTGATGGTCAGACCGAGTCCGCACATGTGCGTTTTGGCCACCCGGAGTTCTCCGTTGAGGACACCTGATCTAGGCATGTTGAAGGAGGCACTCTTGGCAGACGATGCAGATCAGTAACGTGCTGCTTGTCAGGATGAGCTAAGAGTCATCCTTGAGCATGATGTAATGACCTCGTTGACCTCTCGACTTGGTTGAAGGTTGTACAGGCCAAATGGGTCTTTCGCAAGAAGGTGAAGCCTGACGGCACATTGGATCATTATAGGGCACGCTTGATGGCCAAGGGGTTCTCACTGGTTGAGGGTGTGGATTTCACTGACACATTTGTAACCATTCACCGTGTGATCACTACTCATACATTGTTTGCGATTGTCGTTCACCATGGTTGGGAGATGCACCAGATGGATGTGAACAATGTGTTCCTCCATGCCAGTTTAGAGGAGGCGATCTACATGGTCCAACCACCAGGCTTTGAGGACGGTCACAAGGTTCGGCACGTGCGGAAGGCCTTGTACGGCATGAAGTAGTCACCGCACTACTGGAACCGAGAGATCACTGGCACATTGACACGTTCCTTGTACGTGCAGAGTCACGCATACCCGTCTCTCTTTCTAAGACCTGCCGCTGAGAGCTTCATTGCCATCCTGGTCTATGTGCACGACATTCTGATCACGTCCCCTTTGATGGAGGCTTTGAAGGATTCCAAGGTAGTCCATCTACAGGATGAAGGCCATTGGTCCTGCAATTGTGTTTCTCAGGATGGAGAACGAACATAATTATCAGCGGTGTAAACTCTTGTTGCATCAGGCACATGATGCTTGCGTTCTGGGAGAGTGGTTTGCTAACCTCCTTGGTGTAGTTCCCACAGCCTCCACCCCCATCACACTTGACGGGCAAGATGCTCTTGAGGTAGATGATCCAGCACAACTCTGGGAAATAGTGGGCGTGACCCTCTACTTGTGCCTCAATAGCTCTCTGATGTACTTGGCCACTACCACATGACCCGACATCGCCTTCTTTGTCGGCCTCCTTTTATAGTTCTCATAGTTTCCTCGGACGAGAGTCCTTCACGCGACTGTGCAAGTGGTACGGTATGTGGTTTCAACGTCGTATCTCGCACTATGCTTTTGACGGCAACGTTTGGTGGTAGTCGATGGCTACACAGACAGTGAGTGGGAGGAGCCCTGATGGGCGTAGTCGGACAGGATAAGTGTTCCTACTAGGCCGCACCAATGTGTCATGTTGTAACAGCAAGCACGGTTGTATTGCACATAGCTCATTAAAGGTTGAGTACGTCGCACTAGAGGCTCGGGCTGCTAAGGTGGTGTGGTTGCAATGTATGTTTCATGAGTTGTGACTGTCCGAGCCTTGTGTCGTTTTGTGTTGTGACAACCAGAGTGCTCGTGCCATTACGGAGAACTCTAGTGTATTCCATGCACGCACAAACCACATTGATAATGAACATTACTTTGTGCTTGATCTTATGGAGCGACAAGTGATCTTCGTCATTTGGATCGGCACGAATATGCACCAGGCTCACTTCTTGACCGAGAAACTAGCACGAGGAAAATTCATGGTGGCCATTCATCCTATCCGGCTTCGTCCCTTGCCTAAGTGTGGCTGAGAGTGGGATGTGTGAGCATGGACTGTTGAGCATCTCCATGTGCACCTGTGTTAGTTCTCCATGTACATGGACATGCGTACCTTCAGGCCGTGGGGGAGTGTTGTGGTGTGAGTCGTCCTTGTCTGTTTGTACAGCTTATTGTGACCACTCGGCCATGTCCATGCTCATGTAGATCCCTCATGTGGACCCAACTAGCACCGGAGCACCGACGGGTGGCGACTCCACCCACCACCAGCTGCCACAATGTCCTGGGTGCTTGTTGGGGTGCTCAGTGCTTTTTCTACAGTTGCTAGAGTTTCCACAATGGAGTGGCTTTTAGGCCTGATTTGTACGTTTTGTATAGTCTGTCCACTAATCGATGCCGGACATGTGAGTGTGACCAGTCATAGCAACCTGCTCAAGATTTTGCCACTAGGTTCAGACGGTGTTGTGTTTGGATGCCTGTGCGCAGAGTTACGGCCAAAACAATAGTTTCTGGCCGGTTTTTAAAACAAACTAACACAGCCGCGTGCGTCACCCAATGTGCGCCACGGTAGGTATTTATGATGTGTACTTTTGAGATGTCATCTCTTTGCATTACTAGACTGATGGAGCTTATAAGACTTTGCGCGTCTCCCTGGCCTTTTTCGTGTTGTTTGTTGCACCTACTTGCTTGCTAGTCCGCTAGCTGATTGGAGTGTGTTGCCACGTCAGCAGTAGCAAAGCTAGAAAGGTTCCAGTAGGTTTTCAACCACTGTAATAACAACACCCAGCTGGCATATTGAAGAGCATGCAACGTTGATGTACAACGTCCTATGCAATTGTATCATGCCCTTCCATGGTAGCCTGGGCGGAATTTGTAACCCGCCCATAAACTTGCCACTATGCCTCTTCGATCACCGGCATGTCAACACCTGCAGACAGGATAACGTCAACCATCGAGCAGCTTGGCGGTTGTCAATATGGGTGAAAAGTGCATATCCACCCCAGAGGTCAAGACGTGCTGGCGACACCCATGCCAACACTGACGAGTCTGCCCTCATCGTGTTGCCACGGGACAAGATTATCCGAGCCAGACACTTCCATCCATTGCCTCCAATTGCGCTATGTGACCAACTCTATCAACCACCACCCCGTATTGGACGCTCCACGCATAGGTAAACCGGTTCAAGCAGATGCTACACAACCGAGAAGGTGCACGATGAGGATAGAGGATCTTGGTAGGAGGGAGAGCAAGGGAAATGGGAAGCATGAGGGAAGCAAGCTAAAGGCAAAACACCATGCATACTTGAGGAGCGAAGAGTGGCGAGAGAGCAGGTAGGTTCCAAAGAACATGCTAGCGGAGTGACAAGCGGGCAGGCGGCAAGCCTAACCTTGCTCACAACCACACACAGTAGGATCTAAACCTCAGATCTTACCCACGCATTATCCTCACACCTGCAACCTAGCAAACCCGGCAAACAACCCGGACACGAAGCTCATACAATCCCACTAGGAAACATAGTGTCAATAATTAATCAGATTATGCAAGCCTGTGCTAGAGATAACCCGGATGCACCCTTTGAATGTGGCTCTGGATGGTCTCCTTGGGAGTCGGCACCACGTGGGCGGTGACGTCAGCGCCACTTTCACTTCAGCATCAATCACCTGCGTTAGTGTGATGAGTGTGCAACAAGGTCAGAGGTCACAAAAAATTTGTGGGACACAAACCAACACTCCCCCATGACCCACACCCGACGCACAATGACACGAACTCATAATAAAAAACGAGTCTCACAAGGAGTGACATTCAATTGTACACGCATTAGGAACGGTCATTCACCCAGGAACACCACGTGGACACAATACCCCAACAGTATGCACAGCCGCCTTAAAGACGTTACTGCTGAGTGCAATCGTCAGGAAGTCTGTTCGCTGCTGTCGTGTACGAACCCAGACCTCCCGGACATCACCTGGAGCAATGTGCTCACGCACAATATGATGCTCACTGTTGATGTGTTTCGTGTGTGTGTGTGATGCATGCCATCGTGTTCAGCCATTGCCTTAAGGCTTTGGTTGTCACAGCGCACTGTGATGTAGCGGATGGGGATGTGCAGTTGCTGTAGCAAGAGACACAACCATACACTCTCGCAAGTGCCTGCACCGAGAGCAACATACTCAACTTCACTGGAGCTGCGGGCCACACAACCCTGCTTACCACTCTTCCACGACACAACGGTCCTCCAACTAGGAAGATGTACCCTGTATAGTTGTGTGCGTCCGTGTCATGTGCTTAGTCGCTATCTGTATATCCATCCACGACGATGGATGGCTGTGCACGATGGCACAATCCAGTGCAGGCAGTGGAGAGGGCAAACCTGACAACGTGAAAGCAGCCTCCATCTGTCGGACTCGGGGAGCCGGAGAGAACTGGGCCAGGTTGTTCACAGAGAAGGCGACATCTGCCCTATTCATAGTCGCCAGGTACATGAGTGACCCGATGGCACGGTGATATTCGGTCACATCGACTTTCCCCCCCAGTTTTGACACATCCAGTGTCTTCAACGGCCTCTGGCTTGCTGGGGTCATGGGTGTGGACACAGTGGGTGTGGACTCAAGTAGTGAAGAAAAGCGCTCACCCAGACTGCGGACGTACGCAGCCTTGATGAACATGGAGCGTGCGACAAGAACGATCACGCTCAAGCTTCATGCCCAAGAAGACATGAGCAGCGCCCAAATCTTTCATCTTGTACATGGACTACAGGAGCGTCTTAATTGATTGGACATCAGTCTGACTACGCGACGCTATCAACAATTCGTCCACGTAGACGAGGACAGCGATGAACGGGGTAGAGGGCGGACTGACGAAGAGTGATGGATCCACCGTACTACGTCAGTCACCTCCTTTCTCAAGAGTGGACGTGATCTCTTGGTTCCAGCACCATGGAGACTGCTTCAGGCCATAGAGAGCCTTCTGCAGTCACCATACTCGGTCAGTGTCGTCGAAAAAGCAGGGAGGCTGGGCCATGTAGATCTCCTCATCCAGTTGTTCGTGAAGGAACGCATTGTTCACATCCAACTGTTCTAACTCCCAGTCGTGGTGAGCCACAGGACTCAACAATGCTCTGGCAATGGTGTACCACCCAACCGGTGCAAACGTCTCATCGAAGTTTACGCCGGGGACCTGGGAGAATCCCTTTGCCGTGAAGTGTGCCTTGTATTTGTCGAGTGCATCGTTGGGCTTGTACTTGTGCTGAAAGACCCAACGAGCATCGATGGCTTTGTGCCCAGGTGGTAGATCGACAAGCTCATAGACCGAATGATCATCAAGGGCGTTGAGCTCGTCACGCATTGCAGCCTCCCATTGCAAGGCATCGCAGCCTGCGCATGCTTGACGTACAGTGGTCGGCTCAGAGAGCAAGGCATTGGTCACCGACGTGGCATGACACTCCGCAATGCTGCACGAGACAGCAGATTCCAAGGCCCGCTCATGCTCAAAGACAAGGAGCGTATAGCCGAGGGCGGAACTGGGATGGACGACCCCAATAGCCAAGCCCCGCGCGTCCATGCCAATGGAGAGAACAGGCAAGTGGGCAGGTTGAGACGTAGGCTGAGGCAAAGGAGGGCGTACCTCGGTCATGGAGTTGTTAGAGCGATGGGGTAAGGCACAAAGATGCTCACCGCGAACGAAGGGCGAGACAGGAGCAGAACACATGGGAACGTGCGGAGGCAAGTCAGGCATCCGGACAGGAGAGGGCATGGGTGAAGGGGCAACGGGAGGTGTGCCTGGGCTAGACGAGACAACGGGAGACAAGGCAGACTGGGAAGAGTCAGTGATCGGAGACGATGGTACGTCAGAGGGGTTGGATAACACGTCAGAGGAAGAGGGCACAAAGAAGGTAGGGACAGGCTCTGACGACAAGGACGGAAACGAGGGTGAAAGCTGTGGTACAGCAGCAAGGACTGCCAAAACGGCAGGACCGACATCCCCCCTCAGTCGAGAGAGAGAGAGGGAGGAGTCAGGGGACAGGCCACCGAGATCGCGAAGGAAGACGGACTCGAAGAACAGAGCATCACGAGATTCGATGACACGCTGAAGAACATGGTCCCAGAAATGCCAGGCTTTAGATTGCTCTGAGACCACGAGAAAGGGGAACAGACGTTCGCGAGGGGACAGTTTCCGATCACGGAGGTCTTTTGGAAGCCAGACAGAAGCAATGCTATCCCAAACCCGAGGAAGACAGAGGTCGGCTCGATGACCATGCCAGTTCTCAAAGGGTGTGATAGTGCGGGGTAAGGGACCTTGTGGAACACGGTTCCAGACCCTTGTCATATAGCACATGGCTTCGAAAGTAAAGAGCGGCGGCAGGTCAGACTCAGACAGAAGGGTGCGGACACCGTCGGCAAGTGTCCAGTTCCAATGCTCACAGACACCGTTTTTTTGGGCTGTGTAGGGAGCAGACGTCTCCAGACACACCCCACAAGACTTGAGGAGACGAGTGGTGGGACCAAGGAATTCACCGCCACGGTCACTACGAAAAACTCGCAGCGACCGTTGACATGCACGCTCACCCTGAACAAGCCAAGATTCCATGACAGAACAAACATCGCTCTTCTAGTAAAGAGCGAACACCCAACGAAAGCGAGAGAAATCATCAGTAAGGCACAAGACGTAGCAACCCACGTCACCAAGAAGATCATGAGGCAAAGGCCCTATGACATCCGCGTGAACATGGTCAAGAGGATCGGCAGAGTGAGACTCAGAAGGAGAGAAAGGAGAGCGATGCATCTTTCCTTGTGCACAGTCAAGACAATCAAGAGGACAAGGGGCAGGGAAGGTAGAGGGCGAGAGGCCAAGAGCAGGCTGGAGACGCAGCATGCTGTGAATAGCATTGGTGTGGACATGGCCAAGGTGACGATGCAAGAGACGGACGAGGTCAGGAGCGAGAGAGGGTGCAACGTGAGCAAGAGTGGCGTTGACAGAAGGGGCGGAGGGGGCGTGCAAGGGAACACGATAGAGTTTGCCACATTTCACGCCGCGGAGGACAGCACGGGCAGAGGAACGAAGACAGACAGTGCCAACACCACGACTAGAAGTGAAGTCCATACCATGATCATCAAGGGATGGCACAGACAGCAGGCTGAGCTCCAGCGAAGGCACATACAGAACGTCAGGCAGATATAGGGCACCACTTGGTCTGACAAAATGCACGATGCCCACACCCTGAACCAGAAGCAACTGACCAGATACAGTACGAACAAAGCAGACAAAACCGACGGCATCTAACAAGACAAACGAGGAACGCACTGACGTCATGTGGTGGGTCACCCCAGAGTCAAGGACCAAGAGTCCACTGGACACAGGCACAGGAGGTAGCACACAGGACGTGGCGATAGTGCCAACGAAGGACGAAGCTAGGGGACAAAGGGAGAGACCACGAGGAAGGAAGGCAGACTGCCAATGCTCAATGTATGGAATAGACGTACACAAACCAACAAGGACGTGACCGGGAGGATCCCCACGAAGGACACTGTCGGTCTGACACACAAGACCTCTAGCCAGCGGTGCAACACCCTCACCTCCCTGATCGCAAAGGCGGAGAAGCTGAAGGAGTCACTGCTCAAGAGGAGCGCGATGGGACACTGGCACCTTAGAGCGAGGGTGCGGAGGAGGAGCCGGAGGTGTGCGCCCAGTGAGCGCGCATCGCCCGGGCAAGGCAGAGGTCATCCGATGGAGCGAGGCAAGTCCGAGCAAAGTGCTCAGTCGAGCCACAGTTCCAACATACGACGGCGCCTAGAACACGCGAGGAGGCAGTAGCACCCTTGCCCTTACCCTTGCCCTTCCCCGTGCCCTGTCCACGACCCTAGGGAAGCAAGGGCAGAGGCTGGGGAGGACGAGGAAGTAATGGCGGAGGTGGAGGAAGATGCAGCAGAGGAGGAGGGTGCAGCAGCAGTGGTGAGCACACCAACATTTGCGATGGGAGAGCAATGGAGACGCTTGTTCTGCAAGCTAGTCCACCAAGCAGCAAGGCGCTCGGACGTGAAATCCCAAAGCGCACCAATTCCAGGGGGGGACCTGGGCGGGACCGGATGCGAGGCAAGGCGCTGTAGCTCATCAGCTTTGACGTCGAAAAGGAGATCGGACAGTTCAGGAATGAGACCATTGACCATGGTCAAAAAGGTAGAGAGTTGGCTAGGTGCTGCGTCGTCAAGCTCACGAAGGAGCTTGAGACCCCGAGCCCAATAGGCATCGGGAGTCTCATCAGGTCGCATGAGGAGAGTGTTAAACTGGACCATAAGCGCGCTCTGCGCTGCTTGGCCAGTGATGGTGGTACTACGACGCAACATGGCGTATGCGCCAATGGGGTCAGGAGTGCGCTGGGCAGCCGGGTCAGCATTAAAGGTGCCAACATCATCAATCAGTGACTCAGGTGCAGCGGCGATGAGAGCGCGGACAGCACGAGTGGACTCGGCAGCAAGTGGTGTGAAGGGAGCAACAGCGGGGGAGTAGTACTCCCACAGCTGTTCTCCCTGAGCCCAGGCGCTGAAGCGCACTTCCCAAGAGGAGAAGGCGAGTGCAAAGGTAAGTCCAGGTGGCTGAGGAAAAAAGTCATGTTGGCAAGGCGCAGGCAGAGTGGAAACTGTTGCGGTAGTGCCAGTGTGTGCAGCAATAGAGGTGCTGGAGGCAGAAGGGATGACCGCTAGAAGAGTGGGGTTAACTGACTGAGTGGGGAGGCGGCGAAGGACAATAGCGGCCACTTCATCAGCAAGAGCAATGCGGTTGTCCTCAACAAGCTTAAGATGATCCTCAGCCTCCTGCTGTGCCTCGTGAGCGAGGGCCCGCTGGCGCTGAAGGGTCGCAATGGCTAACTCGTCGTCACCGGGCATGGTGACGACGTGCGGGCTTTGCCGGACAGATTTCGGCAGAGTTTCCCTAGCCCCAGTGGGCATGGGGGAAATGGGGTTGCCTGAGGCAAAGGACAAAAATGTTGCAAGACAGCCCACCCCAAGTCAGACAGGACAAGCCACTGCACAAAAGGTAAGAAAAAGACGCAAGCAGGTACAGTGCGCAGCAAGGGTGTCAAGAGGATGGGCTGCACAGGAAGGGAAGGAGGTCTAGGACCACAGCTGTGGCTGCTGCAGAAAGGATGGCGACTGTAGATGCGGCTAGAACCATGAGAGCGAGAGCCCCAGCAGTGAAGGTAGCAACAAGAGTGACGAAGATGGTTGCAATAGAAGCAGCCGCAGTAACGAAGCTGGAGCCGGTAGATGGGGCAGATGCGACTGCTGCAACGGCGGCCAACGTAGATTCGCAGATGGACGATGCGGCAAAAACTTTAGCAGATGCAGCTGAGGCCGTCTCCGATGCAATGGCAGTGGCTGCTGCGGAGATTTGAGTGCCTAAGTCAGCAGCGGCTGTAGCAATGAAGCCAACAACGGCTGTGGCCTCGGTGTTCGCCTTGATGGAGCGCTCGGCAGAGGTTGCTGCAAGAGAACGCGAAGCTCTAGCGACTGCTGCAAATGTAGTTGTAGCCGCTACAGCTGCGTCTATGATGGCTGAATTGGTACGTGTAAGAGCACCAAGAAGACGGACAATGTCCTCTATCAGTGCAGTGTAGAGCTGAGCAGCGGCGACTTTCAGGGTGACCTGATCCCTCCCAGATGAAGGGGTTGGGGTGACATGAAGCTCTCGCAGTTGGTGCTGAGGTAGACTCAGACGCCCGGCCGCTGCTCATGCCTCTGTGACGACATTCGCGGCGAGGCGACGCCCCCTCTCCATAGTCTTCACCCGACGGGAGCGCGCCTTGAGTGTCACGATTCGTCAGCGTGGCGGTTGCCGCACCACCGGAGTAGTGAAGTGGTGGGGTTGGTGTGGTCGGCGGCACCAGCAGCACGTCGACACTAAGGCTACTACGACGTATGGAACTACTGCACTACAGGAAGTGCTGCAATGTGGCTTAAAGTGTAGCTACTGCGGCTACACGCGGCTCCGACTTAGAATGGCTGCTGCTACGTAGAATGCGGCTGCTTGGGATGCGAGCGACTGCTGATGCATAGAATGCAAGCGGTTGTTGCTTAGAGTTGGCTGCTGCTGCATAGAATACAGCTGCCTGTGATGCAGTGGTTGCGGCTGCTACTGTTGTGACCGTGGCAGTGGGACCTGTAGCAACGTCTGGCGCTGCTGCTGCAGGCGTTTATCTACGGCTGTCGTTGAGTGGAATGTGGCAGTGGCAGCGGTTGCAGGTGTTGGCACGCACTGTAGTTGCTATCGTCGTGGCTGCTACTGTCGTAGTCGTAGTCGCGACTTAAGGATGTGACGGTGGTGTTGCTTAGAATGCAGCAACTGTAGCTATGGTTGCTTTGGCTATGGCGACCGGACCTGAAGCAGTGACAGGAGCTGCTGCTGTAGGTGCGTATCTGCGATAGCTGCTGATCAGAATGCGGCGGCAGTAGTGGCTGTAAGTGCTCACTCCGTTGTGCAGCTGCTGTCGTCGTAGCTGCAGCTCTCATAGTCGTCGTCGCGACTAAGAAGGCTGCGACTCAGGACGCAATGGTGCTGCTGCTCAAGCTGCTGCCCTAGGTGTGGTAACTACAGATCTGCAGCACCCGCAGACGGGAGCAATCTCGCGTGAGCGAATAAAGGGCATACCCGAGGGTGTCCGCACGTTTCTTTTGCTGCTGCCCGCCACAAGATGTGCATGGGTAGGGAGCTGACGTAGGAGGGTGCTCTACAGCAACTCGGCAGCGAGCGTGCTCCACGTGACAGAGACGGTGACGGAAGCGGTGGTGGTGACGGAGACCGGCCGCACACCAGGATCGAGCGCTCGATTCGCAAGCTCAATACCTCCTCTCTCCAGTGCTCTGATACCAGAGGATAGATGATCCTGGTAGGAGGGAGAGTGAGGGAAATGGGAAGCATGAGGGAAGCAAGCTTAAGACAAAATGCCATGGATGCTTGAGGAGCGAAGAGTGGCGAACGAGCAAGTCGGTGGTGAGAGAGCAGGTAGGTTCCATAGAAAAAAGGAATTGCCTAGGCAGCAGGTTGGGGCAGCAGCGTTGTTGATGCAGCGTGCGGGCTTCCACGCTCGTTGCTTAAGTCAGCTGCCCCCTCAGTCTGCTGCTCTAGAGTCTAAGTCTGGAAGCTCTGGGTTTGTTACTCAGAAATGCGCGCGCCAGTGTTAGCGCCAGAAAGCAGCTGAAAACTGCAAGTGACTGATTAGGAATGAAGAATGAACAACAATGGGAGACCCCTCCAAGTTCTAGGCCCCCCCCAGCTCTGTAGAGCTTGTTACTCAGTTCAACAGCCAATCAGAAAATAGCTCNCAGTCTGCTGCTCTAGAGTCTAAGTCTGGAAGCTCTGGGTTTTGTTACTCAGAAACGCGCGCGCCAGAGTTAGCGTCAGAAAGCAGCTGAAAACTGACAATGACTGATTAGGAATGAAGAATGAACAACAATGGGAGACCCCTCCAAGTTCTAGGCCCCCCCCAGCTCTGTAGAGCTTGTTACTCAGTTCAACGGCCAATCAGAAAATAGCTCAGTTCAGGCTGGCAGGTTTTCTCGGTGAGGCCTGCCAGACAGCCGACAGCCCAAAACCCGGGCGTCGTCCGTTTTGCCTGAAAACTGGACCATACCATAACACCGCCGCTGCGAACGCAGCCGTGCGGTCAGAATCTGCTAGAAAAATAGTAGCGGGGAGTTATGACAGCCTAAACCCAGATAATGCCCATAATGGTTTGTGCTGCCGAACAGGGCCGTGCAACATGCAACTGGGACCCTAGGCAGTGCATGACGACGCAGACGCAATAGGACGCGCTGGATGCATGCAAGCAGCAAATGCGGTGTCAATGACCGCCGGCAGCACGACCGCCGAGGAGGCCTGCCGATGGAGCTGAGCGCGTCGCCTGAGAGAGGAGGCTCCAGCGAACTGCGAGAAGACCTCAGCGTGCGTCGGCTCCACCGGATGACACTCCAACAGCGTCGCGTCTCGCCGTCAGTCATCTGCACGCCGATGTACACAAGCCGGGAGGACACAACAGAGCACAATGAGAGATGTGCAAAAACCAACACTCCCCCATGACTCACAGGCGTAGTGCACATGGGCGGACAGGGACATGGTCAACAGTCAGACTCCCCCAGGGCATGCAGAGGTGCAGGCAGAGATAAAGAAACAGCCACTCACGGACGTACACCGACCGAACTCACAGCCTTCTTGAACGAGTCGCGCTTCAGTGCCTTGGTCAGGAAGTCAGCCAACTGCCATGCTGTCTCAACCCACACGATGTTGATGCTGCCGTTATGCAACAATGAACGCACATAGTGGTACTCAACGTTGATGTGCTTTGTGCGTGTGTGATGCACGCCGTCATTGTCGGCGATGGCCATGGCACTCTCATTGTCACAATGCAACATGATGGATGGGACAGACTGACGCAACTCGGACAACAGACGACGCAACCACACACTCTCACACGCGCCTGATCCAAGAGCCACGTACTCAGCCTCAGCTGTGCTGCGTGCGATATACCCCTGCTTGCCACTGCGCCAGGACACAGCCGTGCCGCCAATCAGAAAGATCCAGCCTGTGCGACTCTTGCCGTCCGGACTGCCGGCCCAATCGCTGTCGGTGTAGCCCACTGCGACAACGAACGGTTGACGGCGGAACATGAGTCCTCGCCGAGGAGTCGATACGACATAGCGCAGTACTCGGATCGCGGCCTCGTGGTGGAGGTGACGCGACTCCTGAGAGAACTGGGCCAGGAGGTCGACGGCGAACGCGATGTTTGGACGCGTCGTCGTCGCCAAGAACATCAGTGACCCGATGACTCGCAGGTACGTGGTCACATCAACTGGCTCCCCCACAACAGCTGGGTCAGGACTCTTCAGCTTCACCTGGCCATCGGGCGACATGGGTGAGGATGCGCTCAGCATGAGTGGCAGGTCCTCGGCGAAGCGAGTGGACAGAGTCTGCACATAGGCAGCCTGGTGAACGTGCAGGATGCCCTGGGAGCGATCATGCTCAAGCTCCATGCCCAAGAAGACTCGGGCAGAGCCAAGGTCCTTCATCTGGTAGGCGGCGTGCAGCAAATCCTTGACGCGCTGGATGGCGGCCGTGTCTGGCGACGCAATGAGGAGATCATCGACGTAGACCAGAACCGCGGCGAAGGTCTGACCTCGCGGGCTGATAAACAGTGCGGGGTCAGCGGTGCTGCGCTGGAGGCCGCCACGGAGAAGCGTGCTGCTGATCTCCTGGTTCCAGCATCGAGGTGACTGCTTCAGGCCGTAGAGGGCCTTCCGCAGCCGCCAGACTCTCCCAGTGCCGTCGTCGAA
>SZWC01011553.1:76331-87741 GCA_023375785.1 Penium margaritaceum | reverse complement strand
GCACCACTCCGCAACCGGTTCGCACCACTCTGGAGCCAGTTTGCACCACTCCGCAACCAGTGCGCACCACTCCGCAACCAGTTCGCACCACTCCGCAACCAGTTCGCACCACTCCGCAACCAGTTCGCACCACTCCGCAACACATTTTTACCACTCCGCAACCAGTTTGCACCACTGTGCAACCAGTTCGCACCACTCCGCAACTTGTTCGCACCACTCCGCAACCAGTACGCACCACTCTGCAACCAGTTCGCACCACTCCGCATCCACTTCGCACCACTCCGCAACCACTTCACACCACTCTGCAACCAGTTCTCACCACTCCGCAACCATTTCGCACCACTCCGCAATCAGTTCGTACCACTCCGCAACCAGTTGGCACCACTCCAGAACCAGTTTGCACCACTCCGCAATCAATTCACACCAATCCGCAACCAGATCGCACCACTCTGCAACCAGTTCGCACCACTCCACAACGAGTTCACACCACTCCGCAACCAGTTCGCACCACTCCGCAACCAGGTCGCACTACTCCACAACCAGTTCGCACCACTCCGTAACCAGTTCGCACCACTCTACAACCAGTTCGCACCAGTCGCAACCAGTACGCACCACTACGCAAGCAGTTCCCACCACTCCACAACCAGTTCCCACCAATCCGCACCCAGTTCCCACCACTCCGCAACCAGTTCTCACCACTCTGCAACCAGTTCCCACCACTCCGCAACCAGTTCGCACCACTCCGCAAGCAGTTCGCACCACTACGCAACCTGTTTCCATCACTCCGCAACCTGTTTGCACCACTATGTAGCCAGTTCGCACCATTCCCGCAGCCAGTTCGCACCACTTAGCAGCCAGTGTGCATAACTCCGCAACCAGTTCACACCACTCCGCAACCAGTTCGCACCACTCCGCAACCAGTTCGCACCACTCCGCAACCAGTTCGCACCACTCCGCAACCAGGTCGCACCACTCCGCAACCAGTTCCCATAACTACACAACCAGTTTGTACCACTCCGCAACCAGTTAACACCAGTCCGCAACCTGTTCGCTCCACTCCGCAACCACTTCGCTCCATTCCACAACCAATTCGCACCACTCCGCAACCAGTTCGCACCACTCCGCCACCAGTTCGGACCACTCCGCAACCAGTTTGCACCACTCCGCAACCAATTCGCACCACTCCGAAACCAGTTCACACCACTCCGCAACCAGTTCACACCAGTCCGCAACCAGGTTGCACCACTCCGCAACCAGTTCGTACCACTCCGCAACCAGTTCGCACCACTCCGCAACCAGGTCGCACCACTCCGCAACCAGTCCGCACCACTCCGCAACCAGTTCGCACCACACCGCAACCAGTCGGCACCACTCCGCAACCAGTTCGCACTACTCCGCAACCAGTCCGCACCACTCCGCAACCAGTTCGCACCACTCGCAACCAGTTCACACCACTCTGTAACCAGTTTGCACCACTCTGCAACCAGTTCGCACCACTCCGCAACCACTTCACACCACTCCACAGCCACTTCACACCACTCCGCAAGCAGTTTGCACCACTCCGCAACCGGTTCGCACCACCCCGCAATCTGTTCGCATCACTCCACAACCAGTTCGCACCACTCCACAGCCAGTTTGCACCACATCGCAACCAGTTGGCACCACTCCGCAACCAGTTCCCCCCACTCCAAAACAATTTCGAACCATACCGCAACCAGTTGGCACCACTCCGCAACCAGTTCGCACCACTTTGCAACAAGTTCGCACCACTCCGCAACCAGTTCGCACTACTCCGCAACCATTTTGCACCACTCAGCAACCAGTTCGCACCACTCCACAACCAGTTCGCACCACTCCGCAACCATTTTGCACCAATCCGCAACCAGTTTGCACCTCTCTGCAACCATTTCGCACCACTCCGCAACCAGTTCGCACCACTCCACAACCAGTTCGCACCAATCCGCAACAAGTTCGCACAATTCCGCAACAAGATCGCACCACTCTGCAACCAGTTTGCACCACTCTCCAACAAGTTCGCACTACTCCGCAACCAGTTCGCACAATTCCGCAACCAGTTCGCACCACTCCGTAACGAGATCGCACCACTCCGCAGCCAGTTTGCACCACTCCGCAACCAGTTTGCACTACTCCGCAACCAGTCCGCACCACTCCGCAACCAGATCGCACCACTCCGCAACCAGTTCGCACCACTCCGCAACCAGTTCGCACCACTCCGCAACCAGTTCGCACCACTCTGCAAGCACTTTGCACCACTCCGCAACCACTTCACACATCTCCACAACCAGTTCGCACCACTCCGCAACCAGTTCGCACCACTCCGCAACCAGTTCGCACCACTCTGCAAGCACTTTGCACCACTCCGCAACCACTTCACACATCTCCAAAACCAGTTCGCACCACTCAGCAACCAGTTCGCAACACTCCAAAACCAGTTCCCACTACACCTCAACTAGTTCGCGTGACTTCGCAACCAGGTCGCACCACTTCGCAACGAGTTTGCACCACTCTGCAACCAGTTCGCAATACTCCGCAACCAGTTTGCACCACTCAGCAACCAGTTCGCACCACTCCACAACCAGTTCGCACCACTCCGCAACCATTTCGCACCAATCCGCAACAAGTTCGCACCAATCCGCAACTACTTCGCACCACTCAAAAACCAGTTCGCACCACTCATTCCGCAACCAGTTCGCACCACTCCGCAACAGGTTTGCACCACTCCGCAACCAGTTTGCACCACTCTGCATCCAGTCCGCACCACTCCGCAACCAGTTCGCACCACTGCGCAACCAGTTTGCACCACTCCACAACCAGTTCGCGCCACTCTGCAAATCGTTTGCACCACTCCGCAACCAGTTTGCACCACTCCGCAACCAGTTCGCACCACTCCGCAACCAGTTCGCACAATTCCGCAACCAGTTCGCACCACCCCGCAACCAGTTCGCACCACTGCGCAACCAGTTTGCACCACTCTGCATCCAGTCCGCACCACTCCGCAACCAGTTAGCATCACTCTGCAACCACTTCGCACCACTCGGCAACCAGTTCGCACCACCCCGCAACCAGTTCGCACCACTGCGCAACCAGTTTGCACCACTCTGCATCCAGTCCGCACCACTCCGCAACCAGTTAGCATCACTCTGCAACCACTTCGCACCACTCGGCAACCAGTTCGCACCACCCCGCAACCAGTTCGCACCACTGCGCAACCAGTTTGCACCACTCTGCATCCAGTCCGCACCACTCCGCAACCAGTTCGTACCACTCCGCAACCAGTTCCCATCACTCCGCAACCAGTTCGCACTACTCCGCAACCAGTTCCCACCCCTCCGCAACCAGTTCCCACCACCGGCAGCCAGTTCGCACCACTCCGCAATCAGTTCGCACCACTCTGCAACCAATTCGCACCACTCCGTAACCAGTTCGCACCACTCCGCCTCCAGCTCGCACCACTCCGCAACCAGGTCGCACCACTCCGCCTCCAGTTCGGACCACTCCGCAACCAGTTCGCACCACTCCGCAACCAGTTCGCACCACTCCGCAACCAGTTCGCACCACTCCGCAACCAGTTCGCACCACTCCGCAACCAGTTCGCACCACTCCGCCTCCAGTTCGGACCACTCCGCAACCAGTTTGCACCATCTCGCAACCAGTTTGCACCACTCCGAAACCGGTTCACACCACTCCGCAACCAGTTCGCACCACTCCGCAACGAGTTCGCACCACTCCATAACCAGTTCGCACCACTCCGCAACCAGTTCGCACCACTCCGCAACCAGTTCCCACCACTCTGCAACGAGTTACGCCACTCCTCAACCACGTCGCACCAGTCCACAACCAGTTTGCACAACACCGCAACCAGTTCGCACCACTCCGCAACCAGTTTGTACCACTCCGCAACCAGTTCGAACCACTCCGCAACCAGTTCGCACCACTTTGCAACCAGTTCACACCACTCCGCAACCAGTTCGCACCACTCTACAACCAGTCCGCACCACTCCGCAACCAGTTCGCACCACTCGGCAACCAGTCCGCACCACTCCGCAACCAGTTTGCACTTCTCCGCAACCAGTCCGCACAACTCAGCAACCAGTTTGCACCACTCGAAACCAGTTCGCACCACTCCGCAACCAGTTTGCACCACTCTGCAACCAGTTCGCACAAGTTGGCAACCACTTCACACCCCTCCGCAACCACTTCACACCACTCCGCAACCAGTTCGCACCACTCCGCAACCAGTTCGCACCACCCCGCAATCCGTTCGCACCACTCCACAACCATTTCGCACCACTCCGCAACCAGTTTGCACCACTCTGCAACCATTTCGCACCACTCCACAACCAGTTCGCACCATTCCGCAACCAGTTCCCACCACTCCGTAACCAGTTCGCACCACTCCGCAACCAGTTTGCACCACTTCGCAACCAGTTCGTACTTTTTCGCAACCAGTCCGCACCACTCCGCAACCAGTTCGCACCACTTGGCAACCAGTTTGCACAACTCCGCAACCAGTTCGCACCATTCCGCAACCAGTTAGCACCGCTCTGCAAGCACTTTGGACCACTCCGCAACCACTTTACACCACTCCAAATCCAGTTCGCACCACTCCGCAACCAGTTCGCACCACTTCAAAACCAGTTTGCACCGCTCTGCAACCAGTTCGCACCACTCCGCAACCAGTTCGCACCACTCCGCAACCAGTTCGCACCACTCTGCAACCAGGTCGCACCACTCCGCAACCAGTTCCCTCAACTACCCAACCATTTTGCACCACTCCGCAACCAGTTTACACCAGTCCGCAACCTGTTCGCACCACTCCGTAACCAGTTCGCACCACTCCGCAACCACTTCGCACCACTCTGCAACAAGTTCACACCACTCCGCAACCAGTTCGCACCACTCCGCCTCCAGTTCGGACCACTCCGCAACCAGTTTGCACCACTCCAAAACCGGTTCACACCACTCCGCAACCAGTTCACATCCGTCCGCCACCAGTTCGCACCACTCCGCAACCAGTTTGCACCACTCCATAACCAGTTCGCACCACTCCACAACCAGTTCGCACCACTCCGCAACCAGTTCGCACCACTCCGCAACGAGTTCCGCCACTCCGCAACCAGGTCGCACCACTCTACAACCAGTTCGCACAACTCCGCAACCAGTGCGCACCACTCCGCAACCAGTTCGCACCACTCCGCAACGAGTTCCGCCACTCCGCAACCAGGTCGCACCACTCTACAACCAGTTCGCACAACTCCGCAACCAGTGCGCACCACTCCGCGACCAGTTCGTACCACTCCGCAACCAGTTCACACCACTCCGCAACCAGTTCGCACCACTCCGCAACCAGTTCACACCACTCCGCAACCAGTTCGCACCACTCCACAACCAGTCCGTACCACTCCACAACCAGTTCGCACCACTCCGCAGCCAGTCCGCACCACTCCGCAACCAGTTCGCACTTCTCCGCAACCAGTTCGCACCACTCCGCAACCAGTTCGCACCACCCCGCAATCCGTTCGCACCACTCCACAACCATTTTGCACCACTCCGCAACCAGTTTGCACCACTCTGCAACCAGTTCGCACCACTCCGTAACTAGTTTGCACCAGTCCGCAACCAGTTTGCACCACTCTGTAACCAGTTCGCAGCAATCCGCAACCAGTTTGCACCACTTCGCAACCAGTTCGTACTACTCCGCAACCAGTCCGCACCACTCCGCAACCAGTTCGCAGCACTCCGCAGCCAGTTTGCACCACTCCGCAACAAGTTCGCACCACTCCGCAACCAGTTCGCACCACTCCGCAACCACTTCACACCACTCCGAAACCAGTTTGCACCACTCCGCAACCAGTTCGCACCACTTCAAAACCAGGTCGCACCACTCCGCAACCAATTTGCACCACACCGCAACCTGTTCGCACCACTTCGCAACCAGTTCGCACCACTCCGCAACCAGTTCGCACCACTCCGAAACCAGGTCGCACCACTCCGCAACCAGTTCGCACCACTCCGAAACCAGGTCGCACCACTCCGCAACCAGTTCGCACCACTCCGAAACCAGGTCGCACCACTCCGCAACCAGTTCGCACCACTCCGAAACCAGGTCGCACCACTCCGCAACCAGTTCGCACCACTCCGAAACCAGGTCGCACCACTCCGCAACCAGTTCGCACCACTCCGAAACCAGGTCGCACCACTCCGCAACCAGTTCGCACCACTCCGAAACCAGGTCGCACCACTCCGCAACCAGTTCGCACCACTCCGAAACCAGGTCGCACCACTCCGCAACCAGTTCGCACCACTCCGAAACCAGGTCGCACCACTCCGCAACCAGTTCGCACCACTCCGAAACCAGGTCGCACCACTCCGCAACCAGTTCGCACCACTCCGAAACCAGGTCGCACCACTCCGCAACCAGTTCGCACCACTCCGAAACCAGGTCGCACCACTCCGCAACCAGTTCGCACCACTCCGAAACCAGGTCGCACCACTCCGCAACCAGTTCGCACCACTCCGAAACCAGGTCGCACCACTCCGCAACCATTTCCCATAACTACGCAACCAGTTTGAACCACTCCGCAACCAGTTCACACCACTTTGCAACCAGTTCGCACCACTCCACAACCAGTTCGCACCACTCTGCAACCAGTTCGCACAAGTCCGTTACCAGTTGGCACCACTCCGTAACCAGTTTGCACCACTCCGCAACCACTTCGCACCACTCCGCAGGCAGTGAACACCACTCTGCAACCAGTTCACACCACTCCGCATCCAGTTCGCACCACTCCGCAACCAGTTCACACCACTCCGCAACCAGCTCGCACCACTCCACAACCAGTCCGCACCATTCCGCAACCAGTTCGCACCACTCCGCAACCAGTCCGCACCACTCCGCAACCAGTTCGCACTACTCGGCAACCAGTCTGCACCACTCCGCAACCAGTTCGCACCCCTCCGCAACCAGTTCGCACCACTCCGCATCCAGTTTGCACCACTCCGCAACCAGTTCGCACCACACCACAACCAGTTCGCACCCTTCCGCAACCAGTTCGCACCACTCCGCATCCAGTTTGCACCACTCCGCAACCAGTTCGCACCACACCACAACCAGTTCGCACCCTTCCGCAACCAGTTCGCACCACTCCGCATCCAGTTTGCACCACTCCGCAACCAGTTCGCACCACACCACAACCAGTTCGCACCCTTCCGCAACCAGTTCGCACCACTCCGCATCCAGTTTGCACCACTCCGCAACCAGTTCGCACCACACCACAACCAGTTCGCACCCCTCCGCAACCAGTTCACACCACTCCGCAACCAGGTCGCACCACTCCACAACCAGTCCGCACCATTCCGCAACCAGTTCGTACCACTCCGCAACCAGTCCGCACCACTCCGCAACCAGTTCGCACTACTCGGAAACCAGTCCGCACCACTCCGCAACCAGTTCGCACCACTTGCAACCAGTTCACACCACTCTGCAACCAGTTTGCACCACTCTGCAACCAGTTCGCACCACTCCGCAACCACTTCGCACCACTCTGTAACCACTTCACACAACTCCGCAACCAGTTCGTACCACTCCGCAACCAGTTCGCACCACCCCGCAATCCGTTCGCACCACTCCACAACCCGTTCGCACCACTCTGCAATCATTTCACACCAATCCGCAACCAGTTTGCACCTCTCCGCAACCAGTTCGCACCACTCCGCAACCAGTTCGCACCACTCCACAACCAGTTCGCACCACTACGCAACCAGTTTGCACCACTCCGCAACCAGTTCGCACCGCTCCGCAACCAGTTCGCACCACTCCGCAGCCAGTTCGCACCACTCCGCAACCAGTTCGCATCACTCCGCAACCAGTTCGCACCACTCTGCAACCAGTTCACGCCACTCCGCTACCTGTTCGCACCAATCCACAACCAGTCAAACCACTCGCCAACGACTTCGCACCAGTCCGCAACCAGTTCGCACCACTCCGCAACCAATTCGCACCTTTCCGCAACTCGTTTGCACCACTCCGCAACCGGTTTGCACCACTCCGCAACCAGTTTGCACCACCTCGCAACCAGTTCGCACCACTCTGCAACCAGTTCGCACCACTCCGCAACCACTTCCCACCACTCCGCAACCAGTTCACACCACTCCGCAACCAGTTCGCACCACTCCACAACCAGTTTGCACCACTCCGCAATCAGTTCGCACCACTCCGCAACCAGTTGGAACCACTCCACAACCAGATTGCACCAGTCCGCAACCAGTTCGAACCAATCCGCAACCAGTTTGCACCACTCTGCAACCAGTTCGCACCACTCCGCAACCAGTTCACACCACTCCGCAACCAGTTCGCACCACTCCGTAACCAGTTCGTACCATTCCGCAACCAGTTCGCACCACTCCGTAACCAGTTCGCACCATTCCGCAACCAGTTCGAACCACTCCGAAACCTGTTCGCACCACTCCGCAACCAGTTCGCACCACTACGCAACCAGTTTCCACCAATCCCCAACCAGTTCCCACCACTCCGCAACCAGTTCCCACCACTCCGCAACCAGTTCCCACCACTCCGCAACCAGTTCCCACCACTCCGCAACCAGTTGCCACCATTCTGCAACCAGTTCCCACCACTCCGCAACCAGTTCCCACCACTCTGCAACCAGTTCCCACCACTCGGCAACCAGTTTGCACCACTTTCCAAGCCGTTCGCACCACTCCGCAACCAGTTTCCATCACTTCGGAACCCGTTTGCACCACTCCGCAGCCAGTTCGCACCACTGCGCAGCCAGATTGCACCACTCCGCAACCAGTTCGCACCACTCCGCAACCAGTTCCCACCACTCCGCAACCAGTTCGCACCACTCCGTAAGCAGTTCGGACCACTCCGCAACCGGTTGGCACCACTCTGCAACCAGTTTGCACCACTCCGCAACCAGTTCACACCACGCCACAACCAGTACACACCAGTCCGCAACCAGTTCGCACCACTCCGCAACCATTTCGGACCACTCACTGCGCTACCAGTTCGCACCACTCCGCAACCAGTTCGCGCCACTCACTCGGCAACCAGTTTGCACCACTCACACCGCAGCCAGTTTACACCACTCACTCCGCAACCAGTTCGCACCACTCCGCATCTTGTTCCCACCAGTCCGAAACCAGTTTCCACCACTCCGCAACCAGTTTGCACCACTCCAGACCAGTTCGCACCCCTCCGTAGCCAGTTCGCACCACTCCGCAACCATTTCGCACCACTCCGCAACCCGTTTGTACCACTCCGCAACCAGTTTGCACCACTCCGCCATCAGTTCGGACTACTCCGCAACCAGTTTGTACCACTCCGCAACCAGTTCGCACCACTCAACAACCAGTTCGCACCAATCCAGAACCAGTTCGCACCACACCGCAACCAGTTAGCACCACTCCGCAACCATATCGCACCACTCCGCAATGAGTTCGCACAACTCCGCAACCAGGTTGAACCACTCCGCAACCAGCTCCCACCACTCCGCAACCAGTTCCCACCACCCTGCAACCAGTTCCCACCACTCTGCAGCCAGTTCCCACCACTCCGCAACCAGTTCGCACCACTCTGCAAGCAGTTTGCACAACTCCGCAACCAGTTTCCATCATTCTGCAACCCATTTGCACCACTCCGCAGCCAGTTCGCACCACTCCGCAGCCAGTTCGCACCACTCCGCAACCAGTTCGCACCACTCGGCAACCAGATCGGACCACTCCGCAACCAGTTTGCACCACTCCGCAACCAATTTGCACCACTCCACAACAAGTTCATACCACTCTGCCACCATTCCACACCAGTCCGCAACCAGTTCGCACCACTCCGCAACCAGTTCGCACCACTCTGCAACCAGTTCGCACCACTCCGCAACCAGTTCGCACCACTCCACAACCAGTTCGCACCACTCCGCAACCAGTTCGCACCACTCCGCAACCGGTTCGCACCACTCCGCAACCAGTTCGCACCGCTCCGCAACCAGTTCGCACCACTCCGCAATCAGTTCGCACCACTCCGCAACCAGTTTGCACCACTCCGCAACCAATTTGCACCACTCCACAACCAGTTCACACCACTCTGCCACCAGTCCGCACCAGTCCGCAACCAGTTCGCACCACTCCGCAACCGGTTCGCACCACTCCGCAACCAGTTCGCACCGCTCCGCAACCAGTTCGCACCACTCCGCAATCAGTTCGCACCACTCCGCAACCAGTTTGCACCACTCCGCAACCAATTTGCACCACTCCACAACCAGTTCACACCACTCTGCCACCAGTCCGCACCAGTCCGCAACCAGTTCGCACCACTCCGCAACTAGTTCGCACCACTCCACAACCAGTTCGCATCACTCCGCAAGGAGTTCGCACCACTCCGCAACCAGTTCGCAGCACTCTGCAACCAGTTCGCACCACTCCGCAACCCGTTCGCACCACTCCGCAACCAGTCCGCACCACTCCGCAACCAGTTCGTACGACTCAGCAACCAGGTCGCACCACTCCGCAACCAGTTCGCACCACTCCGAAACCAGTTCGCACCACTCCGCAACCAGTTCGCACCGATCCGCAACCAGTTCTTACCACTCCGCAACCATTCTGCACCACTCTGCAACCAGTTTGCACCACTCCACAACCAGTTTCCACCACTCCGCAACCAGTTCGCACCACTCCGCAACCAGTTCGCACCACTCTGCAAGCAGTTCGCACCACTCCACAACCAGTTTGCACCACTTGCAACCAGTTCGTACCACTCCGCAACCAGTCCAAACCACTCACTCGGCAACCAGTTCGCACCACTCCGCAACCAGTTTGGACTACTCATTCTGAAACCAGTTCGCACGACTCACCCGCAACCAGTTGCACCACTCACTCTGAAGCCAGTTCGCACCACTCACTCTGCAACCAGGTCTCACTACTCCGCAACCAGTTCCCACCACTCCGCAACCAGTTTGCACCACCCCGCAACCAGTTTGCACCACTCCGCAACCAGTTCGCACCACTCCGCAACCAGTTCACACCACTCTGTAACAAGTTCGCACCACTCCGCAACCAGTTCGCACCACTCCGCAACCAGTTCGGACCACTCTGCAACTGGTTGGCACCACTCTGCAACCAGTTTGCACCACTCCGCAACCAGTTAACACCACGCCACAACCAGTACACACCATGCCGCAACCAGTTTGCACCACTCCGCAACTAGTTCGCACCACTCCGCAATCAGTTCGCACCACTCCGCAACCAGTTGGCACCACTCCACAACCAGTTTGTACCAGTCCGCAACAAGTTCGCACCAATCCGCAACCAGTTTGCACCACTCTGCAACCAGTTCACACCACTCCGCAACCAGTTCACACCACTCCGCAACCAGTTC
>SZWC01011553.1:21147-75024 GCA_023375785.1 Penium margaritaceum | reverse complement strand
CCAGTTCGCACCACTCCGCAGCCAGTTCGCACCACTGCGCAGCCAGTTTGCACCACTCCGCAACCAGATCGCACCACTCCGCAACCAGTTCGCACCACTCCGCAACCAGTTCGCACCACTTCGCAACCAGTTCCCACCACTCCGAAACCAGTTCGCACCACTCCGCAACTAGTTCGCACCACTCTGCAACCAGTTCGCACCACTCCACAACTAGATCGCACAACTCGCAACCTGTTCGCACCACTCCGCAACCAGTTCGCCCCACTCACTTGGCAACCAGTTTGCACCACTCAATCCGCAACCAGTTTGCAGCACTCACTCTGCAGCCAGTTCGCACCACTCACTCCGCAACCAGTTTGCACCACTCACACCGCAGCCAGTTTGCACCACTCACTCCGCAACCAGTTCGCACAACTCCGCAACTAGTTCCCACCAGTCCGAAACCAGTTTGCACCACTCCGCAACCAGTTTGCACCACTCCACACCAGTTTGCAACCCTCCGTAACCAGTTCGCACCACTCCGCAACCACTTCGCACCACTCCGCAACCCGTTCGCACCACCCCGCAACCAGTTCGCACCACTCTGCCACCAGTTCGGACCACTCCGCGACCAGTTTGCACCACTCCGCAACCAGTTCGCACCACTTTACAACCAGTTCGCACCAATCCAAAACCAGTTCGCACCACACCGCAACCAGTTAGCACCACTCCGCAACTAGATCGCACCACTCCGCAACGAGTTTGCACAACTCCGCAACCAGGTCCCACCACTCCGCAACCAGTTCCCACCACTCCGCAACCAGTTCCCACCACTCCCCAACCAGTTCCCACCACTCTGCAACCAGTTCCCACCACTCCGCAACCAGTTCCCACCACACTGCAACCAGATCCCACCACTCTGCAACAAGTTCGCACCACTCTGCAACCAGTTCGCACCACTCCGCAACCAGTTCACACCACTGTGCAACCAGTTCGCACCACTCTGCAACCCGTTTGCACCACTCCGCAACCAGTTCGGACCAATCCACAACCAGTTCGCACCACTCGGCAACCAGTTTGCACCACTCCGCAACAAGTTCGCACCACTCCGCAACCAGTTCGCACCACGTGCAACCAGTTCACACCACTCAACAACAACTTCGCACCACTCCACAACCAGTTCGCACCACTCCGCAACCAGTTCGTACCACTCCGCAACAAGTTCGCACCACTCCGCACCTGTTCGCTCCACTCCGCAACCAGTTCGCACCACTCCGCAACCAGTTTGCACCACTGGCAACCAGTTTCCACCACTCTGCAACCAGTTCGTACCACTCACTCTGCAACCAGTTCGCACAACTCACTCCGCAACCAGTCAATCCACAACCAGTTCACACCACTCACTCAGCCAGTTTGCACCACTCACTCCGCAACCAGTTTGTACCACTCACTCCGCAACCAGTTTGCACCACTCCGCAACCAGTTTGCAACATTCCGCAACCAGTTCGCACAACTCCGCAACCAGTTCGCACCACTCCGCAACCAGTTTGCATCACTTCGCAACCAGTTTGCACCACTCCGCAACCACTTCGCACCACTCCGCATCCAGTTCCCACCACTCCACAACCAGTTCACACCACTCCGCAACCAGTTCGCACCACTGCGCAACCAATTCGTACCACTCCGCAACGAGTTCGCACCATTCGCAACCAGTTCGCACCACTCCGCAACCAGTTCGCACCACTCACTCCGCAACCAGTTGGCAACACACACTCCGCAACCAGTTTGCACCACTCACTCCGCAACCAGTTCGCACCACTCCGTAACCAGTTCGCACCACTCCGCAACCAATTTGCACCACTCCGCAACCAGTTTGTACCACTCCGCAACCAGCTTGCACCAATCCGTAACCAGTTTGCACCACTCCGCAACCAGGTCGCACCACTCCGCAACCAGTTCGCCCCACTGCGCAACCAATTCGTACCACTCCGCAACGAGTTCGCACCATTCGCAACCAGTTCGCACCACTCCGCAACCAGTTCGCACCACTCACTCCGCAACCAGTTGGCAACACACACTCCGCAACCAGTTTGCACCACTCACTCCGCAACCTGTTCGTACCACTCAATCCGCAACCAGTTCGCACCACTCACTCCGCAGCCAGTTCGCACCACTCACTCCGCAGCCAGTTCACACAACTCACTCCGCAACCAGTTTGCACCACTCCCAAACCAGTTCGCACCACATCGCAACGAGATCGCACCACTCCGCAACCAGTTCGCACCACTCCGCAACCAGTTCGCACCACTCCGCAACCAGTTCGCACCACTCCGCAACCAGTTCCCACCACTCCGCAACCAATTTGCACCACTCCGCAACCAGTTCGCACCACTCCGCAACCAGTTCGCACCGCTCCGCAACCAGTTAGCACCACTCTACAACCAGTTCGCACCACTCCACAACCCGTTCGCACCACTGCACAACCAGTTCGCACCTTTCCGCAACCAGTTTGCACCTCTCCGCAGCCAGTTCGCACAACTCCGCATCCAGTTTGCACCACTCCGCAACCAGTTCGCACCACTCCGCAACCAGTTCGCACCACTCGCAACCAGTTCGCACCACTCCGCAACCATTTCGTACCACTCAATCCGCAATCAGTTCGCATCGCTCACTCCACATCTAGTTTGCACCACTTACTCCGCAGCCACTTCGCACCACTCACTCCGCAACCAGTTCGCACCACTCCGCAACCAGTTCGCACCACTCCGTAACCATTTCGCACCACTCCGCAACCAGTTCGCACCAGACCACAACCAGTTCCCACCACTCCGCAACCAGTTCCCACCACTCCTTAACCAGTTTGCACCACTCCTTAACGAGTTTGCACCACTCCGCAACCAGTTCGCACGACTCCGCAACCAGTTCGCACCACTCCGGAACCAGTTCGCACCGCTCCACAACCAGTTCGCACCACTCTGCAACCAGTTTGCACCACTCCGCAACCAGTTCGCACCACTCCGCAACCAGTTCCCACCACTCTGCAACCAGTTCGCACCACTCCGCAACCAGTTCGCACCACTCTGCAACCAGTTTGCACCACTCCGCAACCAGTTCGCACCACTCCGCAACCAGTTCCCACCACTCTGCAACCAGTTCGCACCACTCCGCAACCAGTTCGCACCACTCTGCAACCAGTTTGCACCACTCCACAACCAGTTCGCACGACTCGCAACCAGTTTGCACCACTCCGCAACCAGTTCGCACCACTCACTCAGCAACCTGTTCGCACCACTCCAAAACCACTTGCACCACTCCGCAACCTGTTCGTACCTCTCCGCAACTAGTTGGGACTACTCACTCCGCAACCAGTTCGCACCACTCACTCCGGAACCAGTTCACACCTTGGGCTTGCTCCAATTGTCTTGATCTTGCTCCAGTTGTCTTGGGCTTGCTCCAGTTGTATTGGCCTTGCTCCAGTTGTCTTCGGCTTGCTCCAGTTGTCTTGGGCTTGCTCCAGTTGTCTTGGCCTTGCTCCAGTTGTCTTAGGCTTGCTCCAGTTGTCTTGGGCTTGCTACAGTTCTCTTGGGCTTGCTCCAGCTGTCTTGGTATTGCTCCAGTTGTCTTGGCCTTGCTCCAGTTGTCTTGGCCTTGCTCCACTTGTCTTGGGCTTGCTCCAGTTGTCCTGGACCTGCTTCAGTTGTCTTGGGCTTGCTCCACTTGTCTTGGCTTTGCTCCAGTTGTCTTAACCATGCTCCGTTTTTCTTTGGTCTGCTCCAGTTGTCTTGGGCTTGCTCCAGTTGTCCTGGGCTTGCTCCAGTTTCCTTGGCCTTACTTTAGTTGTCTTGGCCTTGCTCCAGTTGTCGTGGGCTTGCTCCAGTTGTCTTGGGCTTGCTTCAGTTGTCTTGGCCTTGCTCCAATTCTCTTCGACTTGCTCCAGTGGTTTTGGGCTTTCTCCAGTTGTCTTGGGCTTGCTCCAGTTTTATTGGTCCTACTTCACTTGTCTTTGCCTTACTCCAGTTGTTTTGGGCTTGCTCCAGTTGTCTTGGCCTTGCTCCAGTTTTCCTGGGCTTGCTCCAGTTGTCTTAGGCTTGCTCCAGTTATCTTGGGCTTGCTCCAGTTCTCTTGGCCTTGCTCCAGTTGTCTTGGGCTTGCTCCAGTTGTCTTGGGATTGCTGCTGTTCTTTTGGGCTTGCTCCAATTGTCTTCGGCTTGCTCCAGTTGTCTCGGGCTTGCTCCACTTATATTGGCCTTTCTCTAGTTGTCTTGGGCTTGCTCCCGTTGTCTTGGGCTTGCTCCAGTTGTCTTGGCCTTGCTTCAGTTGTATTGAACTTGATCCTGGTTTCTTGGGCTTTCTCCAGTTGGTTTCGTCTTGCTCCAGTTGTATTGGCCTTGCTCCAGTTGCCTTGGCCTTGCTCCAGCTGTCTTGGGATTGGCCCACTTGTCTTGGGCTTGCTCCAGTTGTCTTGGGCTTGATCCAGTTGTCTTGGGCTTGCTCCAGTTTTCTTGGGCTTGATCCAGTTGTCTTGCGCTTGCTCCAGTTGTCTTGGTCTTGCTCCAGTTGTATCAAGCTTGCTCCAGTTGTCTTGGGCCTGCTCCAGTTGTCTTGGTCTTGCTCCACTTGTCTTGGGCTTTCTCCTGTTGTCTTGGCCTTGCTCTAGTTGTCTTTGGATTGCTCCAGTTGTCTTGGCATTGCTCCAGTTGTCTTGGCCTTGCTTCAGTTGTCTTGGCCTTGCTCCACTTGTCTTGGCCGTGCTCGAGTTGTCTTGCGCCTGCTCCAGTTGCCTTGGGCTTGCTCCAGTTGTCCTAGCTTTGCTCCAGTTCTCCTTGCCTTGCTCCAGTTGTCTTTGGCCTGCTCTAGTTGTCTTGGGCTTTCTCCAGTTGTCTTGGGCTTGCTCCAGTTGTCTTGGCCTTGCTCCAGTTGTCTTGGCCTCGCTCCAGGCGTCTTGGGCGCGCTCCAGTTGTCTTGGATTTGCTCCAGTTCTATTGGCCTTGCTCTAGTTGTCTTGGCCTTGCTCCGGTTGTCTTAGGCTAGCTCCAGTTGTCTTGGACTTGCCCTAGTTTTTGTTAGCTTGCTCTAGTTGCCTTGGGCTTGCTCCAGTTTTGTTGGGCTTGCTCCAGTTGTCTTGGGCTTGCTCCAGCTGTCTTGGCCTTGCTCCACTTGTCTTGGCCCTGCTCCACTTGTCTTGGCCTTGCTCCAGTTGCCGTGGCCTTGCTCCAGTTGTCTTGGGCCTGCTCTAGTTGTCTTGGCCTTGCTCTAGTTGCCTTGGCCTTGCTCCAGGTTTCTTGGCCTTGCTCCAGTTGTCTTGGGCCTGCTCCAGTTGTATTGGGCTTGCTCTTGTTGTATTGGGCTTGCTCCAGTTTTCTTGGCCTTGCTCCAGTTGTCTTGGGCTTGCTCCAGTTGTCTTGGGCTTGCTCCAATTGTCTTGGCCTTGCTCCAATTGTCTTAGGCTTGCCCGAGTTGTCTTGGGCGTGTCCCAGTTGTGTTGGGCTTGCTCCAGATTTTTTGGGCTTACTCCTGCTGTCTTGGCCTTGTCCCAGTTGGGTTGGAAGTTGGGTTGGAAGCTGGGTTGGAAGTTGGGTAGAAAGTTGGGTTGGAAGTTGCTTTCGAAGTTGGGTTGGAAGTTGGGTTGGAAGTTGGGTTGGAATTTGGGTTGGAAGTTGGATTAGAATTTGGGCTGGAAGTTGGATTTGAAGTTAAATTGGAAGTTGGGTTTGAAGTTGGGTTTGAAGCTGGGTTGGAAGTTGGGCGGGAATTTGGGTTGGAAGTTGGGTTGCAAGTTGGGTTGGAAGTTGGGTTGGAAGTTGGGATGGAAGTTGGGTTAGAAGCTGGGTTGGAAGTTGGATTGGAAGTTGGGTTGGAAGTTGTGTTGGAAGTTGGGTTACAAGCTGGGTTGGAAGTTGTGTTGTTAGTTAGGCTGGAAGTTGGGTTGGAAGTTGGGTTGCAAGTTGGGTTAGAATTTGGGTTTGAAGTTGGGTGTGAAGTTGGGTTGGAAGTTGGGTTGGAATTTGGGTTGGAAGTTGGTTTGGAGGTTGGGTTGGAAGTTGGGTTGGAAGTTTGGATGGAGTTTGGTTGGAAGTTGGGCTGGAAGTTATTTATGAAGTTGTATTGAAAGTTGGGTTAAAAGCTGAATTGGAATTTGGGGTTGAAAGCTGGGCTGGATTTTGGGTTGGAAGTTGGGTTGGAAGTTGGGTTGGAAGTTGGGTGGGGATGGAATTTCGATAGGCAGTTGGGTTAGAAGTTGCGTTTGAAGTTGGGTTGGAAGTTGGGTTGGAAGTTGGGTTAGACGTTGTGTTGGAAGTTGGGTTGAAATTTTGGTTGGAAGTTGGGTTGGACGTTGGATTGGAAGTTGGGTTGGAAGTTGGGTCAGACGTTGGGTTGGACATTGGGATGGAAGATGGGTTGGATGTTGGGTGGGAAGTTGGGTTCGAAGTTGGTTTTGGAAGTCGGGTGGGAAGCTGGTTTGAAAGTAGGGTTGGAAGTTGGGTTGGAAGTTCGGTTGGAAGTTGGGTTGGAAAATGAATTGAAACTTGGGTTGGAAGCTGGGCTGGAAGGTGGATTTGAAGTTGGATTGGAAGTTGGGTTGGAAGTTGGGTTGGATTTTGGGTTGGAAGTTGGGTTGAAGTTGGGTTGGAAGTTGGGTTGGAAGTTGGGTTGGAAGTTGGGTTGGAAGTTGGGTCGGCAGGTGGGTTGGAAGTTGGGTTGGAAGTTGGATTGATAATTGGATAGGAATTTCGATTGGGATTTGGGTTGGAAGTTGGGTTGGAAGCTGGGTTGGAGGTTGGGTTAGAAGTTGGTTGGAAGTTGGGTTGGAAGCTGGATTGGAAGTTGGGTTGGATGTTGGAATGGAGTTGGGTTGAAAATTGGGTTGAACGTTTCATTGGAAGTTGGATTGATCGTTGGGTTGGAAGTTGGGTTGGAAGTTGGGCTGAAAGTTGGGTTGTATGTTGGGTTGGAAGTTGGTTCGAAGTTGAATTGGAAGTTAAGTTGGAAGCTGGGTTGGAACTTGGATTGGAAGTTGGATTAGAAGTTGGGTTGGAAGTTGGGTTGGAAGTTGGATCAAAATTGGGTTGGAAGTTGGGTTGGAAGTTGGGTTGGAAGTTGGGTTGGAAGTTGGGTTGGAGGTTGGATTGGAAATTGTGTTGGAAGTTGGATTGGAAGTTGGGTTGGAAGTTGGGTTGGAAGTTGGATTGGAAGTTTGGTTGGATGTTGGGTTGGGGGTTGGGTTGGAAGAGAAGTTGGACTGGAAGTTGCTTTGGAAGTTGGGTTTGAGGTTTGGTTGGAAGTTGGGTTGGAAGTTGGGTTTGATGTTGAACTGGAAGTTGGGTTGGGATTTACGTTAGAAGTTGGGTTGGAAGTTGGGTTGGAAGTTGTGTTCAAAGATTGGTTGGAAGTTGGGTTGGAAGTTGCGTTGGAAGTTGGGTTGGAAGTTGGGTTGGAAGTTTGGTTGGAAGTTGGATTAGAATTTGGATTGGAATTCGGGTTGGAAGTTGAATTGGAAATTGGGTTGTAAGATGGGTTGGAAGCTGGGTTGGAAGTTGCATTGGGATTTGGGTTGGAAGTTGGGTTGAAAGTTGGGATTAGAAGTTGGGTTGGAAGTTGGGTTGTAAGTTATGTTCGAAGTTGGGTTGGAAGTTGGGTTGCAAGTTGGGTTGGAAGTCGGGTTGGAAGTTGGGTTGTAAGTTAGGTTGGAAGTTGGGTTGAAAATTGGGCTGCAAGTTGGGTTGGAAGTTGGGTTGGATATTGGGATGGAAGTTGGGTTGGAAGTTGGATTGGAAATTTGGGTTGGAAGCTGGGTTGGGGGTTGGGTTGGAAGTTGGGTCGGAAGTTGGGTTGGAAGTTGGGTTGGAAGTTGGGTTGGAAGTTGGGTTGGAAGTTGGGTTGGAAGTTGGGTTGAAAGTTGGGTTGGAAGATGGGTTGGAGGTTGGGTTGGAAGTTGGTTGGAAGTTGGGTTGAAAGTTGGGTTGGAAGTTGGGATGGAGTTCGGTTGGAAGTTGGGTTGGATGTTTTGTATGGAGTTGGATTGGAAGATGGGTTCGAAGCTGGGTTGAATGTTGGGTTGGAAGTTGGGTTGGAATTTGGGTTAGAAGTTGGGTTGGAAGTTGGGCTGAACGTTGGGTTGGAAGTTGGGTTGGGATGGAATTTGGATAGGAAACTGGGTTGGAATTTGTGTTTGAAGTTGGGTTGGAATCTGGGTTGGACGTCAGGTTGGAAGTTGGGGTGGAAGTTAAGTTGGAAGTTGGATTGGAAGTTGGGCTGGAAGTTTGGCTAAACGTTGAGTTAGATATTGGGTTGGAAGTTGGGGTTGGAAGGTTTGTTTGGAGGTTGGGTGGGAAGCTGGGTTTGAAGTTGGGTTTGAATTTGGGTATGAAGTTGGGTTAGAAGTTGGGTTGGAAGTTGAGTTTGAAGTTGGGTTGGAAGTTGGGTTGGAACTTGGGTTGGAAGTTTGGTTGCAAGTTGGGTTGAAAGTTGGGTTGGAAGTTGGGTTGGAAGTTGGGTGGGCAGCTGGGTTGGATGTTGGGTTGGAAGTTGGGTTGGAAGTTGCATAGGAAGTTGGGTTGGAAGTTGCGTTTGAAGTTGGGTTGAAAGCTGGGTTGGAAGTTGGGTTGGACGTTGGGCTGGAAGTTGGATTGGAATTTGGGTTGGAAGTTGGGTTGGAAGTTATGTTGGATGTTGGGTTGGAAGTTTGGTTGGAAGCTGGATTGGACGCTGGGTGGAAAGTCTGGTTGGAAGTTGGGTTGGAAGTTGGGTTGGAAGTTGGGCTGGAAGTTGGGTTGGAAGTTGGGAGTGAAATTGGGTTGGAAGCTGGGTTGGAAGTTGGATTGGAAGTTGCGTTGGAAGTTTTGTTGGAAGTTGGGTTATAAATTGGGTTGGAATTTGGGTTGTAAGTTAGGTAGGAATTTGGGTTGGAAGTTGGGTTGCAAGTTGGGTTGGAAGTTGGGTTGGAAGTTTGGTTGGAAGATGGGTTGGGAGTTGTGTTAGAAGTTGGGTTGGAAGTTGGGTTGGAAATCGGGTTGGAAGTTGGGTTGGAGGTTGGATTGGAGATTTGGGTTGGAATTTGAGTTGGGGATTGGGTTGGAAGTTTGGTTGGAAGGTGGGTTGAAAGTTTGGTTGGAAGGTGGGTTCGAAGTTGGGTTGGAAGTTGGATTGGAAGTTGGGTTGAAAGTTGGGTTGGAAGTTGTGTTGGATGTTGGGTTGGAAGTTGGTTGGAAGTTGGGATGGAGTTTGGTTGGAAGTTGGGTTGGATGTTTTGTATGAAGTTGTGTTGGAAGCTGGGATAGAAACTGGGTTGGAAGGTGGGTTGGAAGTTGGGTTGGAAGTTGGTTGGAAGTTGGGATGGAGTTTGGTTGGAAGTTGGGTTGGATGTTTTGTATGAAGTTGTGTTGGAAGCTGGGATAGAAACTGGGTTGGAAGGTGGGTTGGAAGTTGGGTTGGAATTTGGATTGGAAGTTGGGTTGGAAGTTGGGTTGGAAGTTGGGTTCGGATGCAAGTTAGATAGGAAGTTGGGTCGGAAGTTAGGTTGGAAGTTGGGTTGGAAGTTGGGTTAGACGTTGGCTTGGACATTGGGCTGGAAGTTGGGTTGGAAATTGGGTGGGAAGTTTGGTTGGAAGTTGGTTTTGGAAGTTGGGTGGGAATCTGGGTTGGAAGTTGGGTTGGAAGTTGAATTGAACATTGGGTTGGAAGTTGGGTTGGAAGTTGGACTGGAAGTTATGTTGGAAGCTGGGTTGGAAGTTGGGCTCAAATTTGGGTTGAAAGTTGGGTTGAAAGTTGGGTTGGATGTTGGGTGGGATGTTGGGTTGGAAGTTGGACGGAAAGTTGGGCTGGGAGTTGGGTTGGAAGTTGGGTTGGAAGTTGGGTTGGAAGTTGGATCGGAAGTTGGGTTGGACGTTGGGTTAAAAGTTGGGTTAAGAGTTGGGTTGGAAGATGGGATTGAAGTTGGTTTGGAAGTTGGGTTGAAAGATGGGTTTGATGTTGGGTTGGAAGTTGCATTGGAAGTTGGGTTGGAAGTTGGGTTAGAAACTGGGTTGAAAGTTGGGTCGGAAGTTGGGCTGGAAGTTGGGTTGGAAGTTGGGTTGGAAGTTGGGTTGGATGCTGGAATGGAGTTGGGTTGAAAGTTGGGTTGGACGTTTGATTGGAAGTTGGATTGAAAGTTGGGTTGGAAGTTGGGTTGGAAGTTGGGTTGGGAGTTAAGCTGCAAGTTGGGTTGTAAGTTGGGTTGGAAGTTGGGTTGGAAGTTGACTTCGAAGTTAAGTTGGAAGTTGGGTTGGAAGCTGGGTTAGAATCTGGATTAGAAGTTGGGTTGGAGGTTGCGTTAGAAGTTGGATTGGAAGTTGGGTTTGAAGTTGGGTTGGAAGCTGGGTTGGAAGTTGGGATTGAAGTTGGACTGGAAGTTGGGTTGGATTTTGGGTTGGGGGTTGGGTTGGAATTTGAGTTTGATTGGAAGTTGGTTTGGAAGCTGGGTTGGAGGTTTGGTTGGAAGATGGGTTAGAAGTTGGGTTTGATGTTGGGTTGGAAGTTGGGTTGGGATTTGGATTAGAAGTTGGGTTGGAAATTGGGTTGGAAGTTGGGTTGGAAGTTGGGTTTTAAGTTGCATTCAAAGTTGGGTTGGAAGTTGGATTGGAAGTTGGATTAGAAGCTGGGTTTGAAATTGGATTAGAATTTGGATTGGAAGTTGGGTTGGAAGTTTCTTTTGGAAGTTGGGTTGGAAGTTGGATTGGAAGTTGGATTGGAAGTTGGGCGGGAAGTTGGGTTGGAAGTTGGGTTTAAAGTTGGGTTCGAAGTTGGGTTGGAAGCTGGGTTGGAAGCTGGGTTGGAAGCTCGGTTGCAAGTTGCATTGGAAGTTAGGTTGGAAGTTGGGTTGGAAGTTGGGTTAGAAGTTGAGCTGGAAGTCGGTTTGTAAGGTAGGTTGGAAGTTGGATTGGAAGATGGGTTGAAACTTGGGTTGGAAGTTGGCTTGTAAGTTGGGTTGGAAGTTGGGTTGAAATTTGGGTTGGGATTGGGTTGGAAGATGGGTTGGAAGTAAGGTTGGATATTAGGTTGCAAGTTGGGTTGGAAGTTGGATTAGAAATCTGGGTTGAAAGTTGCGTTGGGGGTTGGGTTGGGAGTTGGGTTGGAAGTTGGATTGGAAGTTGGATTAGAAGCTGGGTTCAATGTTGGGTTGGAAGTTGGGTTGGAATTTGGGATAGAAGTTGGGTTGGAAGTTGGGTTGGAAGTCGGGCTGGAATTTGGGTTGGGATGGAAGTTGGAAAGGAAATTGGGTTGGAAGTTGCATTTGACGTTGGGATGGAAGTTGGGTTGGACATTGGGTTGGAAGTTGGGTTGGACGTTAAGTTGGAGGTTGGGTTGGAAGTTGGGTTGGAAGTTGGATTAGACGTTGGGTTGGACATTGGGTTGGATGTTGGGTTGGACATCGGGTGGGAAGTTGGGTTAGAAGTTGTTTTTGGAAGTTGGGTGGGAAGCTGGGTTGGAGGTTGGGTTGGAAGGTGGGTTGGAAGTTGGGTTGGAAGTTGGGTTGGACATTGGATTGGAAGGTGGGTTGGAAGTTGGGTTGGAAGTTGGGTTGGAAGTTGGGTTGGATGCTGGATGGGAAGTTGGGTTGGAAGTTGGGCGGGAAGTTGGGTTGGAAGTTGGGTTGGAAGTTGGGTTGGAAGTTGAGTTGGAAGTTGGGCTGGAAGTTGGATGGGAAACTGGGTTGGAAGTTGGGTTAAAAGATGGGTTGAAGGTTGGGTTGGAAGTTGGGTTGGAAGTTGGGTTGGAAGTTGGGTTGGATCTTGGGCGGGAAGTTGGGCTAGAAGTTGAGTCAGAAGATGGGATGGATTTTGGGCTGAAAGTTGGGTTGTAAGTTGGGTTGGAAGTTGGGTTGGAAGTTGGGTTGGAGGTTGGGTTGGAAGTTGGATTGGAAGTTGGGTTGGAAGTTGGGTTGAAAGCTGGGTTTGAAGTTGGGTTGGATGTTAGGTTGGAAGTTGGGTTGGAAGTTGGGTTGGAAGTTGGATTAGAAGTTGGGTTGGAAGTTGGGTTAGACGTTGGGTTGGACATTGTGCTGGAAGTTGGGTTGGACATTGGGTGGGAAGTTGGGTTGGAATTTGGTTCTGCAATTGGGATAGGAAGCTGGGTTGGAAGTTGGGTTGGAAATTGGGTTGGAAGTTGGGTTGAATGTTGGGTTGGAAGCTGGGTTGGAAGTTGGATTGGAGGTTGGCTTGGAAATTGGGTTGGAAGTTGGGTGGGATGTTGGGTTGGAAGTTGGGCGGAAAGATGGGTTGGAAGTTGGGTTGGAAGTTGGGTTGGAAGTTGGGTTGGAAGCTGAGTTGGAAGCTGGATCAGAAGTTGGGTTAAACGTTGGGTTGAAAGTTGGGTTGGAAGATGGGTTGGAAGTTGGGTTGGAAGATGGGCTAGAAGTTGGCTTGGAACATGGGATGGAAGTTGCGTTGGAAGTTGGCTTGGAAGTGGGTTGGAAGTTGGGTTGGAGGTTGGGTTGGAAGTTCGATTGGAAGTAAGGTCAAAAGTTGAGTAAGAGTTTGGGTTGAAAGTTGGGTTGGAAGTTGGGTAGGAAGTTGGGTTGAAAGTTGGGTTGGAAGTTGGGTTGGAAGTTGGATTGGAAGTTGGATTGAAAAATGTGTTGGAAGTTGGGTTGGATGCTGGGTTGGAAGTTTGGTTGGAAGTTGGATTGGAAGTTGGGTTGGAAGTTGGGTTGGGGGTTGGCTTGGAAGTTGGGTTGGAGCTGGGTTGAAAGTTTGGTTGGAAGTTGGGTTGGAAGTTGGGTAGGAAGATGGGTTGGAAGTTGGGTTGGAAGTTGGGTTGGAAGTTGGGTTGGAAGCTGGGTTGGAAGTTGGGTTGGAAGTTGGGTTGGAAGTTGGATTAATAAGTGGATAGGAAGTTGGGTTGGAAGTTGGGTTGGAAGTTGGATTAATAAGTGGATAGGAAGTTGGGTTGGAAGTTGGGTTGGAAGTTGGATTAATAAGTGGATAGGAAGTTGGGTTGGAAGTTGGGTTGGAAGTTGGATTAATAAGTGGATAGGAAGTTGGGTTGGAAGTTGGGTTGGAAGTTGGATTAATAAGTGGATAGGAAGTTGGGTTGGAAGTTGGGTTGGAAGTTGGATTAATAAGTGGATAGGAAGTTGGGTTGGAAGTTGGGTTGGAAGTTGGATTAATAAGTGGATAGGAAGTTGGGTTGGAAGTTGGGTTGGAAGTTGGATTAATAAGTGGATAGGAAGTTGGGTTGGAAGTTGGGTTGGAAGTTGGATTAATAAGTGGATAGGAAGTTGGGTTGGAAGTTGGGTTGGAAGTTGGATTAATAAGTGGATAGGAAGTTGGGTTGGAAGTTGGGTTGGAAGTTGGATTAATAAGTGGATAGGAAGTTGGGTTGGAAGTTGGGTTGGAAGTTGGATTAATAAGTGGATAGGAAGTTGGGTTGGAAGTTGGGTTGGAAGTTGGATTAATAAGTGGATAGGAAGTTGGGTTGGAAGTTGGGTTGGAAGTTGGATTAATAAGTGGATAGGAAGTTGGGTTGGAAGTTGGGTTGGAAGTTGGATTAATAAGTGGATAGGAAGTTGGGTTGGAAGTTGGGTTGGAAGTTGGATTAATAAGTGGATAGGAAGTTGGGTTGGAAGTTGGGTTGGAAGTTGGATTAATAAGTGGATAGGAAGTTGGGTTGGAAGTTGGGTTGGAAGTTGGATTAATAAGTGGATAGGAAGTTGGGTTGGAAGTTGGGTTGGAAGTTGGATTAATAAGTGGATAGGAAGTTGGGTTGGAAGTTGGGTTGGAAGTTGGATTAATAAGTGGATAGGAAGTTGGGTTGGAAGTTGGGTTGGAAGTTGGATTAATAAGTGGATAGGAAGTTGGGTTGGAAGTTGGGTTGGAAGTTGGATTAATAAGTGGATAGGAAGTTGGGTTGGAAGTTGGGTTTGAAGTTGGGTTGGAGGTTGTGTTGGAAGTTGGGGTGGAAGTTGGGTTGGAAGTTGGGTTGAAAGTTGGGTTGGTAGTTGGGTTGGACGCTGGTTTGGACGTTGGGTTGGAAGTTGGGTAGGAAGGTGGGTGGGAAGTTGGGTTGGAAGTTGGTTTGGAAGTTGATTTAGAAGTTAAGTTGGAAGTTGGGTTGGAAGTTGGGTTGGAAGTTGGGTTGGAAATTGGGTTGGAAGCTGGGTTTGAAGTTGGGTTAAAAGTTGGGTTGACAGTTGGGTTGGAAGTTGGGTTGATGTTGGGTTGAGATTTGGGTTGGAAGCTAGGTTTGAAGTTGGATTGGAAGTTTGGTTGAGGGTTGGGTTGGATGTTGGGTTGGGTTGGAAGTTGGTTTGGAAGTTAAGTTAGAAGTTGGGTTGGCAGTTGGGTTGGTAGTTGGATTGGAAGTTGGGTTGGGATTTGGGTTGGAAGATGGATTGTAATTTGGGTTGGAACTTGGGTTGGAAGTTGGGTTGATAATTGGATTGGAAGTTGGTTTGGAAGTTGGGTTGGAAGTTGGGTTGGAAGTTGGGTTGCAGGCTGGGTTGGAAGTTGGTTGGAAGTTGGGTTGGAAGATGGGATGGAGTTGGATTGGAAGTTGGGTTGAAAGTTGGGTGGGATGTTAGATTGGAAGTTGGGTTAGAAGCTGGGTTGGAAGGTGGGTTGGAAGTTGGGCTGGAGGTTGGGTTGGAAGTTGGGATGGAAGTTGGGTTGGAAGTTGGGTTGGAAGTTGGGCTGGAAGTTGGGTTTGAAGTTGGGCTGGAAATTAGGTTGGAATTTGGGTTGGATGTTGGGTTGAAAGTTGGATTGGAAGTTGGGTGGGAAGTTGGGTTGGAAGTTGGGATGGAGTTGGGTTTGAATTTGTGTTTGAAGCTGGGTTAAACATTGGAGTAGAAGTTGGGTTGAGGGCTGGGTTGGAAGTTTGGTTGGGTTGGAGTTTGGGTTGGAAGTTGTGTTGGCAGTTTGGTTGGTAGTTGGATTGGAAGTTGGGTTAGGATTTGGGTTGGAAGTTACGTTGGAAGTTGGGTTGGAAGTTGGGTTGGAACATGGGTTGGAAGTTGGGATGATAAATGGGTTGGAAGTTGGGTTGGAATCTGGGTTGGAAGTTGGGTTGGAAGTTGAGTTGGAGGTTGGGTTGGAATTTGGTTGGAAGTTGGGTTGGAAGTTGGGTTGGAAGATGGGATGGAGTTGGGTTGGAACTTGAGTTGGAAGTTCGGTGTGATGTTGGATTGGAAGTTGGGTTAGAAACTGGGTTGGAAGTTGTGTTGGAAGATGGGTTGAAAGATGGATTGGAAGTTGGGTTGGAAGTTGGGTTGGAAGTTGGGTTGGGATGGAAGTTGGGTAGGAAGTTGGGATGGATGTTGCGATTGAAGTTGGGAAGTTGGATTGGAAGTTGCGTTTGAACCTGCTCCAATTGTATTTGGCTTGCTCCAGTTGTCTTGGCCTTGCTCCGGTTGTCTTGGGCTTGCTCCAGTAGTCGTGGACCCGGCCTTGCTCCAGTTGCTTTGGGATTGCTCCAGTTGTCTTGGCCTTGCTCCAGTTGTCTCGAGCTTGCTCCAGTTGTCTTGGGATTGCTCCTGTTGTATTGGCCTTTCTCCAGTTGTCTTGGCCTTCCTCCAGTTGTCTTAGGCTTGCTCCAGCTGTCTTGGGCTTGCTCCAGTTGTTGTGGGCTCGCTCCTGTTGACTTGGGCTTGCTCCAACTGTCTTGGCCTTGCTCCAGTTGTATTGGGCTTGATCCAGTTGTCTTGGGCTTGCTTCATTTTTCTTGGCCTTGCAATAGTCGTCTTGGACTTGCTGCAGTTGTTTTGGGCTTGCTCCAATTGTCTTGGCATTGCTCCACTTGTCTTGGCCTTGCTCCAGTTGGCTTGGGCTTGGTCCACTTGTCTTGGGCTTGCTCCAGTTGTCTTGGGCTTTCCCCAGTTGTCTTGGGCTTGCTCCAGCTTTCTTGGGCTTGCTCCTACTGTCTTGGCCTTGGTGCAGTTGTATTTGGCTTGCTCCAGTTTTCCTGGGCTTACTCCAGTTGTCTTGGCCTTGCTCAAGCTGTCTTGGACTTGCTCCAATTGTCTTGGGCATGCTCCGGTTGTCTTGGGCTTACTCCAGCTGTCTTGGCTTTGCTCCACCTTTCTTGGCCTTGCTCCAAGTGTCTTGGGCTTACTCGTGTTGTCTTGACCTTGCTTTGGTTTTTTTGGGCTTGCTCCAGTTTTCTTGGGCTTGCTCCAATTGTCTTGAACTTGCTCATGTTTTCTTGGACTTGCTCCAGTTGTCTTGGGCTTGCTCCAGTACTTTTGGGTTTGCTCTAGTTGTCTTGGCCTTGCTCTAGTTGTCTTGGCCTTGCTCCAGTTGTCTTGCAATTTCTCCAGTTGACTTGGACTTGCTCCAGTTTTCTTTGGCTTGCTCCAGTTGTCTTCGGCTTTCTCCAGTTGCCTTGGGTTTGTTCCAGTTGTCTTGGGCTTGCTCCAGTTTGCTTGGCCTTGCTCCAGCTGTCATGGGCTTGCTCGAGTTGTCTTGAGCTTGCTCCAGTTGTCTTGGGCCTGCTCCAGTTGTCTTGGTCTTGCTCCAGTTGTCTTGGGCCTGATCCTGTTGTCTTGGCCTTGCTCCAGTTGTCTTGGGATTGCTCCAGTTGTATTGGCCTTGCTCCTGTTGTCTTGGGCGTGTTTCAGTTGTCTTGGCCTTCTCCAGTTGTCTTGGGCTTGCTCCAGTTGTCTTGTGATTGCTCCAGTTGTCTTGGGCTTGCTCCAGTTATCAACGGTTTGCTCCAGATGTCTTCGCCTTGCTCCACTTGTCTTGGGCTTGCTGCAGTTGTCTTGGCCTTGCTCCTCTTGTCTTGGCCTTGCTCCAGTTTTCTTGGCCCTCTCCATTTGTCTTGGGCCCTCTCCATTTGTCTTGGGCCTGCTGCAGTTGTCTTGGGCTCGCTCCAGTTGTCTTGGACTTGCTCGAGTTGTCTTGGGCTTTTTTGAGCCGTCTTGGCCTTGCTCCAGTTGTCTTAGGCTTGCTCCAGTTGTCTTGGGCTTGCTCCAGGTCTCCTCGGCTTGCTCCAGGTTTGTTGTGTTTGCTCCTATTGTCCTGGCCTTGCTCCAGTTGTCTTGGGCTTGCTCCAGCTCTCTTGGGCTTGCTCTGGTTGTCTTGAGCTTGCTCCAGTTGTCTTGGCCTCGCTCCAGTTATCTTAGGCTTGCTCCAGTTGACTTGGGCTTGCTCTAGTTGTTTTGACCTTCCTTCTGTTTTCTTTGGCTCGCACTAGTTGTCTTGGCCTTGCTCCAGCTGTCTTGGACTTGCTCCAGTTGTCTTGGAATTGCTCCAGTTGTCTTCAGCTTGCTACAATTGTCTAGGCCTTGCTCCAGTTGTCTTGGCCTTGCTCCAGTTGTTTTGGGCTTACTCCAGTTGTCTTGGGCTAGTTCCAGTTGTCTTGGCCTTGCTCTAGTTGTCTTGGGCCTGAATTAGTTGTCTTGGGTTTGCTCCAGTTGTCTTCGGCTTGCTCCAGTTGTCTCGGGCTTGCTCCAGTTGTCTTGGCCATGCTACAGTTTTATTGACCTTGCTCCAGTTGTGGTGGCCTTAAACCAGTTGATTTGGGCTTGCTCCAACTTTCTTAGATTGCTCCAGTTGACTTAGGCTTACTCAAGGTCTCTCGAGCTTGCTTCTGTTGTCTTGGCCTTGCTCCAGTTGACTTGGGCTTGCTCCATTTTTCTTGTTCTTGCTCCAGTTGTCTTGGGATCGCTCCAGTTGTCTTGTGCTTGCTCCAGTTGTCTTGGGCTTGCTCCCGTTGTCCTGGGCTTGCTCGAGTTATCTTGGCCTTGCTCCAGTTCTCTTGTGCTTGCTCCAATTGTCTTGGCCTTGCTTCTGTTGTTTTAGCCTTGCTCCTGTGGTCTTGGCCTGTCTCCAGTTGTCTTGGGCTTGCTCCATTTGTCTTGGGCCTGCTCCAGCTGTCTTGGTATTGCTCCAGTTGTCTTGGGCTTGCTCCAGGTGTCTTGGGCTTGCTCTACTTTTCTTAGGCTTGCTCCCGTTGTCTTGGCCTTGCTCCAGTTGTCTTGGTCTTGCTCCAGTTGTCTTGGACTTGCTCCGGTTGTTTTGGACTTGCTTTAGTTGTCGTGGCCTTGCTACAGTTGTCTTAGTATTTCTCCATTTGACATGGGCTTGTTCCAGTTGTCTTGGCCTTCCACCAGTTGTCTTTGGCTTGCTCTAGTGGTCTTGGCCTAGCTCCAGCTGTCTTCGACTTGCTCGAGTTGTCTTGGACTTGCTCCAGTTGTCTTGGGCTTGCCACAGTTGTCTTGGGCTTGCTCCAGTTGTCTTGGGCTTGCTATAGTTGTCTTGGCCTTGCTCCACTTGTCGTGGCCTTGCTCCAGTTTTCTTAGGCTTGCTCCAGTTATCTTAGCCTTGCTCCAGTTGTCTTGGGCGAGCTCCAGTTGTCTTGGGCTTGTTCCACTTGTCTTCGACTTGCTCCAATTGTCTTGGGCTTGCTCTAGTTGACTCGGGCTTACTCCAGTTATCTCGAGCTTGCTCCAGTTGTATTGGGCTTGCTCTAGTCGTCTTGGGCTTGCTTCAGTTGTCTTGGCGTTGCTCAAGTTGCCTTGGCCTTGCTCCAGCTGTCTTGGACTTGCTCCGGTTGCCTTGGGCTTGCTACAGTTGTCTTGTACTTGCTCCAGTTGGCTTTAGCTTGCTCCACCTGTCTTGGCCTTGCTCTAATTGATTTTGCCTTGCACCAGTTGTCTTGGGCTTGCTCTAGTTGTCTTCGGCTTGCTCCAGTTGTCTTGGGCTTGCTCCAATCATCTTGGCCTTGCTCCAGTTGTCTTGGGCTTGCTCTAGTTGTCTTGGGCTTGCTCTATTTGTCTGGGCTTGCTGCAGTTGTCTTGGGCTTGCTCCAGTTGTCTTGGCCTTGCTCCAGTTGTCTTGGGATTGCTCTAGTTGACTTGGCCTTGCTCCAGTTATTTTGGGCTTGCTCCAGCTGTCTTGGCATTGCTCCAGTTGTCTTGGCCTTGTTCCAGTTGTCTTGTGCTTGCTCCAGTTGTCTTGGGCTTGCTCCAGTTGTCTTGGGCTTGCTCTAGTTGTCTTGGCCTTGCTCCAGTTGTCTTGGGCTTGCTCCAATTGTCTTGGCCTTGCTCCTATCATCTTGGCCTTGCTCCAGATGTCTTGGACTTTCTCTAGTTGTCTTGGGCTTGCTCCAGTTGTCCTTGGCTTGCTCCATTTGTCTTTGCCTTTCTCCAGTTGTCTTGGCCTTACCCGAGTTGTTTTGTGCTTGCCCAAGTTGTCTTGGGCTTGCTCGAGTTGTTTTCACTTTTCTCCAGTTTTCTTTGGATTCCTCCAGTTGTCTTGGGCTTGCTCCAGTTGTGTTGGCTTAGCTCCAGTTGTCTTCGGCTTGCTCAAACTGTTTTGGATTTGCTCCAGTTGTCTTGAACATTGTCTTTGCCTTGCTCTAGTTGTCTTCGCCTTGCTCCAGTTGTCTTTGACTTGCTCCAGTTAACTCGGGCTTGCTCCTTTTGTCTAAGGCTTGCTCCAGTTGTGTTGGGCTTGCTCCAGCTTTCTTCGATTTGCTCTAGTTGTCTTGGCTTTCTCCAGTTGTCTTTGGCTTGCTCCAGATGTCTTGGGCTTGCTCTATTTGTCTTGGGCTTGCTCCAGTTGTCTTGACCTTGCTCCAGTTGTCTTGGGATTGCTCCAATTGTATTGGCCTTGCTCCAATTGTCCTGGGATTGCTCCAGTTGTCTTGGGCTTGCTCTAGTTGTCTTGGGCTTGCTCCAGTTGTCGTGGGCTAGCTCCAGTTGCCTTGGGCTTGCATCAGTTGTCTTGGCCTTGCTCCAGTTGTCTTGGGCTTGCTCCGGTTGTCTTGGGCTTGCTTCAGTTGTCGTGGCCTTGCTACATTTGTCTTAATCTTTCTCTATTTGACTTGGGCTTGCACTAGTTGTCTTGGCCCTCCTCCACTTGTCTTTGGCTTGCTCTAGTTGTCTTGGCCTTGCTCCAGCTGTCTAAGACTTGCTCCAGTTGTCTTGGGCTTGCTCCAGTTGTCTTGGTCTTTCTACAGTTGTCTTGGGCTTGCTCCAGTTGTATTGGGCTTGTTTTGGTCTTCTTGGGCTTGCTATAGTTGACTTGGCCTTGCTCCACTTGTCTTTGCCTTGCTCCAGTTGTCTTGGGCCAGCTCCAGTTGTCTTGGCCTTGCTCCAGTTGTCTTGGACTTGCTCCAATTGTCTCGGGCTTGCTCTTGTTGACTTGGGCTTACTCCACATGTCTCAAGCTTGCTTCGGTTGTGTTGGCCTTGCTCCAGTTGTCTTGGGCTTGCTCCAGTTCTCTTGGTGTTTCTCGAGTTGTCTTGGGCTTGCTCCAGCTGTCTTGGGCTTGCTCCAGTTGTCTTGGGCTTGCTCCAGTTGTCTTGGGATTGCTCCAGGTGTCTTGGCCTTGCGCCAGTTGTCTTGGGATTGCTCCAGTTGTCTTGGTTTGCTCCAGTTGTCTTGGCCCTGCTCCAATTTTCTTGGCATTGCTCCAGTTGTCTTGGGCTTACTCCAACTGTCTTGGATTTTCTCCAGTTGTCTTCGGCATGCTCCAGTTGTCTTCGCCTTGCTTTTGTTGTCTTGGCCTTGCTCTAGTTGTCTTTGACTTGCTTCAGGTAACTCGGGCTTGCTCCAGTTGTCTTCCGCTTGCGCCAGTTCTCTTGGGCTTGCGCTATTTGTCTTGAGCTTGCTCTAGTTGTCTTGGGATTGCTTCAATTTTATTGGCCTTGCTCCAGTTGTCCTGGGATTTCTCCAGTTGTCTTGGCCTTGCTCCAGTTGTCTTGGCCTTGCTCCAGTTGTCGTGGGCTTGCTCTAGTTGTCTTGGGCTTGCTCCAGTTGTCTTGGCCTTACTCCAGTTGCCTTGGGCTTGATCCGGTTGTCTTGGGCTTGCTTCAGTTGTCGTGGCCTTGCTTCAGTTGTGTTAGGCTTTCTCCATCTGACTTGGACTTGCTCGAGTTGTCTTAGTCTTCCTCCACTTGTCTTTGGCTTGCTCTAGTTGTCTTGGCCTTGCTTCAGCTTTCTTGGACTTGCTCCAGTTGTCTTGGGCTTGCTCCAGTTGTCTTGGGCTTGCTACAGTTGTCTTGGGCTTGCTCAAGTTGTCTTGGGCTTGTAACAGTTGTCTTGGGCTTCTTATATTTGTCTTGGCCGTGCTCTACTTGTCTTGCCTTGCTCTAGTTTTCTCAGGCTTGCTCCAGTTGTCTTGGCCTTGCTCCAGTTGTCGTGGGCCTGCTCCTGTTGTCTTGGGCTTGCTCCAGTTGTCTTGGGCTTGCTCCAATTGTCTTGGGCTTGCTCCAGTTGACTTGGGCTTACTCCAGTAGTCTTTGTTGAAGATTTGCCCCTCTGCATGCCCAAGTGCGCACCGGGAGGTGCCGACGAGCTGTCAGAGAGAGGAAATTCCTCGTCAACGGATTTGGCGACTTGAGGATTGCTCGAATTGTAAAATGGAGGATGAGCCCTTAAAGTTGACCAGTTTCTGAATCCGATGGAAGTTGTTTCACCTGAATCAGACAAGTAACAAGGGAGATATGGGCTTCCAAAGATGGGGTGTGTGCGGCGGCTCTGGGAGTCGGCTGCGGTTCTATCGGAGGTAGATAATCCACCTGACCGAGTAACAAAAGTCCATCTGGAGATTTTGCTCCGGAAGGGCTGCTGAGGCGTCCGGCGAATGATCCGCCGGATGCCAGTAGTGCAGTTTTGTTAATGAGGGACTTAGCCAAATTTCTGGCTCGGCGTCCGAAACTCAGTAGTACGTTTTGTTACTCGGGGACTTAGTCAAAATGCTGACTGCAGGTTCGCGAACGGGTTTCGACCCACATCAATCCCCATCACCAAACTCGATGATTAACTCATCAAAACAGACCCCAAAGGCGCAAGGAACACCACCACTACGTGTAGGGCCATTTGCGCCTCCAGAATGGCATTTTGATAGGTCCTTGATGTGTGAGGGCACTTCGATGGGCGACGTGGTGCGCGCCGTCGACTGAGCGGCTGGTTTAGGGTGCTACGCTTTGATTAGCGTAGCGGGAGCTACGGTTATCCAAATCATGCACGGTTTGGTGCGTTGGAGAGCTCATGACTAGCCCTACAAATGTTTACGTCATGTCCATGTACAAAAATGAATGCAAAATCGCGTTATTCCCTTCATAAAAGTGACTGTCTCACAACTGTCTTCCACTTCCAGAAACATAGCGTGAGGCGACCAGAAAGCTCACGCTTTGACTCAAAACCTGCACAAACATAGCTGTGAATGTACAAGACCCGTCAGGCCACGTTGGAACTGCCTCCACCCGGGGGCCAGTTTATGACAAAGGGTTATGGGCCCACGACCCTGAACGGACTCCACATCGTTCACGGCTTCCGCGGCGGACGGGATTTGTTTCGGGGACGACATCGCCGTCAAACTCTGAGGTCCCGGAGTAGAAGACTGCGCAATGGCGCAGAAGGAGATGCACGCCATCCAGAAGTATGCGCGCGGCCCTGGCTTTGGGCTATGGAGGTGGCACTTCGAGATCCACCTCGCGCATAAGGGTGTGCTGCAGGTCATGCAGGGAACCGAAGTCCTCGATGATGCGACAGCAATGGAAGCACAGAAGGAGGCCTTCGAACAGAAGAACACGGAGGTGCTCATGCTACTGGTGTCCGGGACAGTTGAGTCGCAGTGGGGCTACTTCCAGGGCTGCAAGCTGGCAGCCGAGGCTTGGCAAGAAATCTGCACCATTCATCAATCCAAGTCGCTGGCGAACACAATCTTCGCAATGAAGCAACTCTTGACAGTGAGAATCGAGGAGGGAGATGATGTCATCTCCGCCATGCAGGAGATTGGGTCGCTTGCCTCACAGTGCAACTACGTGGGGTGGAAGATCGACACGTAGCTGCAGGCGATGGCCCTCCGCATGGCCCTTCCTGACAATTGGAGCCCTCTCATCACCGTCTTGGGAGGATGGACAAAAGACAACCTCACCTATGGCGCGGTCGCAAAGTACATCCGCAACGAGGCGTAGCAACGGAGCTGCGGGGAGTCCTCGTCTTCCTCATTGGCCCTAGTCACCAAAATGCGTGGTGGCGGAAGTGGGGGCAAGGGAGGTGGCGGACATGGCAGCGGCAAGAAGGGCGCCAAGAAGGGTGCGTGCCGCAACTGCGGCAAGGAGGGCCACTGGGCCTGTGAGTACACCGAGGAGGCAAAGGCCGGCGGCAAGGACGCCAAAGGCAAGAAGTCGCTCCTCAATTGAACTCAGAACCACTACCTCAAGAAGGCTAACCGGCGATGCCTTGACTCCGGAGCCGAGGAGCACATCCAAGTCAAGAAGATCGGGTTCATCAACTACACCAAGTCCAGCAAGTCCATGGTGGTCGCGAACGACAAGGTCGAGCCGGCGGCTGGCCAAGGATACGTGGACGTGGAGGTGGTGGTTGGTAGGAAGTGGGTGCAGCGTGTGATCAAGAACATGCAGCACGTACCTAGCTTGGCTGACATCCTAAGTGTCAGCCGCCTAACAGACAAGGGATACGAGGTGCTCTTCAGAAGAAAGGGGGCAGTCGTGCGGAAGGATGGTGGCGGTGAGCCCGTTCTGGAGGCTAAGCGCGAGGGAGGGCTCTACATTGTGGAGACCAAGGTGATCCCCTCGGCGACAGATTCTGGAGACTCGCAGGAACGCACCGTCAACCTGGCCAAAGGAGGGGGAGCTGATCTGGAGCTCTGGCACCGACGACTGGGGCATTCCTCACCCGCAGTCGTGAAGGAGATGGCGAAGCGCGAGCTGGTACGCGGCCTCGTCATCGACGGTGCGGAAGAGGCGACGGATGCAGCAGTAAACAAAAAGTGGANGTTCTGGAGGCTAAGCGCGAGGGAGGGCTCTACATTGTGGAGACCAAGGTGATCCCCTCGGCGACAGATTCTGGAGACTCGCAGGAACGCACCGTCAACCTGGCCAAAGGAGGGGGAGCTGATCTGGAGCTCTGGCACCGACGACTGGGGCATTCCTCACCCGCAGTCGTGAAGGAGATGGCGAAGCGCGAGCTGGTACGCGGCCTCGTCATCGACGGTGCGGAAGAGGCGACGGATGCAGCAGTAAACAAAAAGTGGAAGCCTTGCATTTTGGACAACGCGCGGTGCAAACCGTTCAAGGAGAACGAGAATCGCGCCTTGGACCTGCTGGAGGTCGTGCACAGCGACGTGTGTGGACCATTCAAGACAGTTCAAATGGTGGCGCGCGTTACTTCGTCACCTTTATTGATGACTACAACAGAAAACTCAACGTGTACTTCATGAAGCGAAAAGGCCAGGTCCTAGATCGGCTGAAAGAGTACGTCGCCGCGGTGGAGAGGCACACTAACCGGAAGGTCACAGCGCTACGTATCGACAACGGTGGAGAGTACGTGGACTGTAGCGGGTGGATGAAGCAGCAGGGCATAAAATGGCAACAAACAACGCCGTATTCGCCTCAATCAAATGGCGTGGCAGAGCGGGCAAACCAGACACTGCCGAACATGGTACGGACCATGTTGGTGGATGCAATTTGCCGCGAAGCTTCTGGGCAAAAGTTGTGCGTACGGCAAGCTACACCGATCGGAGGTGGATAATCCACCTGACCGAGTAACAAAAGTCCATCTGGAGATTTTGCTCCGGAAGGGCTGCCGAGGCGTCCGGTGAATGATCCGCCAGATGCCAGTAGTGCAGTTTTGTTACTCAGAGACTTGGCCAAATTTCTGGCTCAGCGTCCGAAACTCAATATTACGTTTTGTTACTCGGGGACTTAGTCAATATTCCGACTGCAGGTTCGCGAACAGGTTTCAACCCACATCAATCCCCATCACCAAACTTGATGATTAACTCATCAAAACAGACCCAAAAGGCTCAAAGAGCACCACCACTACGTGGAGGGCCATCTGCGCCTCCAGAGTGGCGTTTTGATGGGTCCTTGGTGTGTGAGGGCGCTTCGCCGGGCGACGTGGTGCGCGCCGCCAACTGAGCGGCTGGTTTGGGGTGCTGCGCTTCGACTAACGTAGCGGGAGCTACAGTTATCCGAAGTGCGCACAGCTTGGTGCGTTGGAGAGCACATGACTAGCCCCACAAATGTTCACATCATGTCCATGTCCACAAACTGATGCAAAGTCGCGTTATTCCCTTCCCAAACGTGACTGTCTCACAACTTTCTTCCACTCCAAGAAACATAGCGTGAGGCGGCCAGAAAGCTCACGCTTAGATTCAGAACCTGCACAAACATAGCCGTGAACGTACAAGACCCGTCAGGCCACGTTGGAACTGCCTCCACCCGGGGGCCAGTTTATGACAGTCTTGAGCTTGCTTCGGTTGTCGTAGGCTTGCTCCAGTTGTCTTGGTGTTGCTCGAGTTGTCTTGGCCTTGCTCCAGCTGTCTTGGGCTTGCTCCAGTTGTCCTCGGCTTGCTCCAGTTGTCTTTGCCTTGCTCCACCTATCTTGGCCCTGCTCCAGTTGTCTTGGCCTTGCTCCAGTTGTCTTGGGCTTGCTCCAGATGTCATGGCCTTGCTCCAGTTGTCTTGGGCTTGCTTCGGTTATCTTGGCCTTGCTCCACTTGTCTTGGGCTTGCTCCAATCGTCTTGGGATTGCTCCAGTTGTCTTGGCCTTGCTCCAGTTGTCTTGGGATTGCTCCAGTTTTCTTGGCCTTGCTCCAGCTGTCTTGGCCCTGCTCCAGTTTTCTTGGCATTGCTCCAGTTGTCTTACGCTTGCTTCAACTGTCTTGGGCTTTCTCCAGTTGTCTTTGACATGCTCCAGTTTTTCTTCGCCTTGCTCTATTTGTCTTGGCATTGCTCCAGTTGTCTTGGACCTGCTCTAGTTAACTTGGACTTGCTCAGTTGTTTAAGGCTTGCTCCAGTTGTCTTGGCTTTCTCCAGTTGTCTTGGGCTTGCTCCAAATATCTTTGGCTTGATCGAGTTGTCTTGGGCTTGCTTGAGTTTTCTTGAGCTTGCTCCAGTTGTATTGGGATTGCTCCAGTTGTATACGCTTTGCTCCAGTTGCCCTGGGATTGCTCCAGTCGTCTTGGGCTTGCTCCAGTTGTCTTGGGCTTGCTATGGTTGTCTTGGCCTTGCTCAAGTTGTCTTGGGCTTGCTCCAGTCGTCGTGGGCTTGCTCCAGTTGTCTTGGGCTTGCTCTAGTTGTCTTGTCCTTGCTTCAGTTGTCTTGGGCTTGCTCCAGATGTCTTGGGCTTGCTCCAGTTGTCTTGGCCTTGCTCTAGTTGTCTTGGCCTTGCTCTAGTTGTCTTGGCCTTGCTCTAGTTGTCTTAGGCCTGCTCCAGTTTTCTTCGGCTTGCTCCAGTTGTCTTGGGCTTGCTCCTGTTGTCTTGGATTCGCTCCTGTTGTATTGGGCTTGCTCCAGTTGTCTTGGCCTTGATCCATTTCCATTTGGCTTGCTCCAGTTATCTTGGGCTTGCTCCATTCTTATTGGCCTTGCTCCCGTTGACTTGGCCTTGCTCTAGTTGTCTTGGGCTTGCTACAGTTGTCTTGGGCTTGCTCCATTTTTCTTGGCCTTGTTCCAGTTGTCTTGGACTTGCTCCAGTTGTCTAGGACTTGGTCCACGTGTCTTGGGCTTTCTCCAGTTGTCCTGGGCTTTCTCAGGCTTTTTTGGGCTTGCTCCAGCTGTCTTGGGCCAGCTCCAGTTGTCTTGGTCTTGCTCCAGTTGTATTAGGCTTACTTCGCTTGTCTTGTGCTTGCTCTAGTTTTCCTGGCCTTGTTCCACCTGTCTTGGACTTGCTCCAGTTGTCTTGTGGCATGCTGTGGCTATCTTGGGCTTGCTCCAGCTGTCTTGGCCTTGCTCCGGCTTTCTTGGCCTTGCTCCAGTTGCTTTGGGCTTGCTCTAGGTGTCTTGGGCTTGCTCCACTTGTCTTGGCCGTGCTGCAGTTTTCTAAGGCTTGCTCCAGTTGTCCTGGGCTTGCTCCAGTTGTCTTGGCCTTGCTCTAGTCCTCTTGGTCTTGCTCCAGTTGTCTCGGGCATGCTCTAGTAGTTTTGAGCATGCTCCAGTTGTCTTGGCCTTGCTCCACTTGTCTTGGCCTTGCCCAAGTTTTCTTGGACTTGCTACAGTTGACCTGGGCTTGCTCCAGTTTTCTTTGGCTTTCTCCAGTTGTATTCTGCTTGCTCTTATTGTCTTGGGCTTGCTCCAGTTGTCTTGGGCTTGCTCTAGTTGTCTTGGCCTTGCTCCAGTTGTCTTGGGCTTGCTCTAGTTGTCTGGGTCTTGCTCCAGTTGTCTTGGCCTTGCTCCTGTTGTCTTGGCCTTCCTCTAGTTGTCTTGGACTTGCTCTAGTTGTCTTGGGCTTGTTCCAGTTTTCTTCAGCTTGCCCCAGTTGTCTTGGCCTTGCTCCAGTTGTCTTGGCCTTGCTCCACTTGTTTTGGGATTGCCCCACGTGTCTTGGTCTTGCACAGTTGTCTTTGCCTTGCTCAAGTTTTCTTGGGCTTGCTCCAGTTGGCTTATGCTTGCACCAGTTGTCTTGGCCTTGCTCCAGTTGTCTTGGGCTTTCTCCAGTTGCTCTACTTTTCTTGAAAAGACCAGGAAATGTAGAGCAAGTCCAAAACAGCTGGAGCAAGCCGAAGACAACAAAAGCAAGGCCAAGAAAACTAAAGCAAGCCCAAGACAACTAGAGCAAGGCCAAGACAACTGGATCAGGGCTAAGACAACTGGAGCAAGGCCAAGACAACTGGAGCAAGCCCAAGACAACTGGAGCAAGCCCACGACAATTGGAACAAGCCCAAGATACCTGGAGCAAGGTCAAGACAACCGGAGCAAGCCCGAGACAACTGCAGCAAACCCAAGAAAACCGGAGCAAGGCAAAAACAACTGGAGCAAGCCGAAGACAACTGGAGCAAGCCCAAAACATCTGGAGCAAGGCCACGACAACGGGAGCAAGGCCAAGATAACTGGAGCAAGCCAGACACAACTGGAGCAAGTCCAAGACAACTAGAGCAAGTCCAAGACAACTGGAACAAGGCCAAGACAACTAGAGCAAGCCAAAGACAAATGGAACAAGGCCAAGACAACTGGAGCAAGCCTAAGACAACTGGAGGAAGGCCAAGACAAGTGGAGCAAGGCCAAGACAAGTGAAGCAAGCCCAAGACAACTTAAGCAAGGCCAAGACAAGTGAAGCAAGCCCAAGACAACTTGAGAAAGCCCAAGACAACTGGAGTAAGGCCAAGACAACTCGAGCAAGCCCAAGAAAACTGGAGAAAGCCCAAGAAAACTGGAGCAAGCATATACCAACTGGAGAAAGCCCTAGAACACTTGAGCAAGTCAAAGACAAGTGGAGCAAGCCCAAAACAACTGAAGCAAACATAAGACAACTGGAGCAATCCCAAGAAAACTTGAGCAAGCTCAAAACAGTTGGAGCAAGGCCAAGACAACTGGAGCAAGCCCAAGACAACTAAAGCAAGGCCCACACAACTGGAGCAAGCCCAAGACAACTGGAACAAGCCCACAACAACTGGAGCGATCCCAAGACATTTGGAGCAATCCTAAGACAACTGGAGCAAGGCCAATACAACTGGATCAAGCCTAAGATAACTGGAGCAAGGCAAAGACAACTGGAGCAATCCCAAGACAACCGGAGCAAGGCCAAGACAACTGGAGCAAGCCCAAGAAAACTGGAGCAAGGCCAAGACAACTGGAGCAAGCCAAAGAAAACTGTAGAAAGACCAAGACAACTAGAGAAAATCCAAGACAACTAAAACAAGCCCAACACAACAGGAGCAAGGCCAAGACAACTGGAGCAAGCCCATGACAACTGGAGCAAGGCCAAGACAACTAGAGAAAATCCAAGACAACTAAAACAAGCCCAACACAACAGGAGCAAGGCCAAGACAACTGGAGCAAGCCCATGACAACTGGAGCAAGGCCAAGACAATTGGAGCAGGGCCAAGACAACTGGAGCAAGGCCAAGACAACTGGAGCAATCCCAAGACAACTGGTGCAAGTCCAAGACAACTCGAGCACGGCCAAGACAACTAGAGCAAGGCCAAGACAACTGGAGCAGGGCCAAGACAACTGGAGCAAGGCCAAGACAACTGGAGCAATCCCAAGACAACTGGTGCAAGTCCAAGACAACTCGAGCACGGCCAAGACAACTAGAGCAAGGCCAAGACAACTGGAGCAAGCCCAAGACATCTAGAGCAAGTCCAAGCCCACTGGAAAAAGCCCAAGACAACTCGAGCAAGGCCATGACAACTGGGGCAAGCCCAAGACAACTGGAGCAAGCCCAAGAAAACTGGAGCAAGGCAAAGACAACTGGAGCAAGCCCAAGACAACTGGAGAAAGCCCAAAACAACTGGAGCAAGGCCAAGACAACTGGAGCAAGGCATAGACAACTACAGCAAGTCCAAGACAACTGGAGCAAGGCCAATACAACTGGAGCAATTCAAGGACAAATGGATAAAGGCCAAGACAACTGGAGCAAGCCCAAGACAACTAGAGCAAGCCTAAGACAACTAGAGGAATACCAAGAGAATTGGACCAAGCGGAAGACAGCTGGAGCAAGCCCAAGACAACTGGAGCAAGCCCAAGACAACTGGAGCAAGTCCAAGACAACTGGAGCAAGCCCAAGACAACTGAAGCAAGGTCAAGACAACTGGAGCAAGGCCAAGACAACTGCAGCAAGCCCAAGATAACTAGAGCAAGCCCAAGAGAACTGGAGCAAGTCCAATACATCTGGAGCAAGGCCAAGACAACTGGAGCAAGGCCAAGACAACTGGAGCAAGCCGAAGACAACAGGAGCAAGCCCAAGACAATTTGAGTAAGCCCAAGACAAATGGAGCAAGTCCAAGACAACTAGAGCAAGGCCAAGACAACCTGAGCAAGCCAAAGAAAATTAGAGCAAGCCCAAGACAACTGGAGCAAGCCTGAGACAACTGGAGCAAGCCCAAGACAGCTAGAACAACGCCAAAACAAGTGGAGCTAGCCCCAGACAACTAGAGCAAGGCCCAGACAACTGGAGCAAGCCCAAGAAAACTGGAGCAAGCTCAGGACAACTAGAGCAAGCCCAAGACAACTGGAGCAAGCCCAGGACAACTGGAGCAAGCCCAAGACAACTGGAGTAAGCTAAAGACAACTCGAGCAAGCCCAAGACAACTGGAGGAATTTCAAGACAACTGGAGCAATCCCAAGAAAACTGGAGAAAGGGCAAGACAACTGGAGCAAGTCCAAGACAATGGAGCAAGCCCAAGACAACTGGAGCAAGTCAAAGAAAACTGGAGCAAGGCAAAGAGAACTGGAGCAAGCCCAAGACAGCTAGAGCAAGTCCAAGACAACTGGAGCAAGGCCAAGACAACTTGAGCAAACCTGATACAACTAGAGCGTGCCAAAAACAACTGGAGCAAGGCCAAGACAACTGGAGCAAGGAAAAGACAACTGGAGCAAGCCCAGGACAACTGGAGCAAGCCCAAAATACCTGGAGCAAGGCCAAGACAACTCGAGCAAGGCAAAGAAAAGTGGAGAAAGCCAGAGACAACTGGAGCAAGCTCAAGACAACTAGAGAAAGTCCAAGACAACTGGAGCAAGGCTAAGAAAAATGGAGCAAGCCCAAGTCAACTGGAGCAAGCCTAAGACAACTGGAGCACGGCCAACATAACTGGAGCCAGCCTAAGACACCTGGAGCAAGCCCATGACAACTGGAGCAAGCCCAAGACAACTGGAGCAAGCCCAAGAAAACTGCAGCAAGCACAAGACAACTAGAGCAAGGCCAAGACAACTGCAGCAAGGCCAAAACAACTGGAGCAAGCCCAAGACAACTGGAGCATGCCTACGACACTGGAGCAAGTCCAAGACAACTGGAGCAAGGCCAAGACAACTGGAGTAAAACCAAGACAACTGGAGCAAGCCTTCGACAACTGGAGCAAGGTAAAGACAACGAGAGCAAGTCCAAAACAACTGGAGCAGGGCCAAGACAAATAGAGCAAAGCCAAAACAACTGAAACAAGCCCAAGACAACAGGAACAAGCCCAAGAGAATTGGAGCAAGCCCAAGACAACTGGCACAAGCCCAAGACAACTGGAGCAAGTGCAAGACACCTTAAGCAAGCCCAACACAACTAGATCAAGGCCAAGACAACTGGAGCAATGCCAAAACAACTGGAGAAAGCGTAGGACAACTGGAGCAAGCACAAGAGAACTAGAACAAGTCCAAGACAACCGGAGTAAGCCGAAGACAACTGGAGAAAGCTCAAGACAACTGGAGAAAGCCCAAGACAACTGGAGCAAGCCCAAGACAACTTGAGCAAGGCCAATGCAACTGGAGAAAGGCCAAGACAACTGGAGCAAGCCCAAGACAGCTGGAGCAAGCCCAAGACAACTCGAGCAAGCCTAGACAACTGGGGCAAGCCCAAGACAACTGAAGAAAGGCCAAGAAAGCTGGAGCAAGCCAATGACAACTGGAGCAATCCCAAGACAACTAGAGGAAGTTCAAGACAACTAGAGCAAGGCCAAGACAACTGGAGCAAGCCCAAGACAACTGGAGCAAGCACGGGACAACAGGAGCAAGCCAAAGACAACTGGAGCACGTGCAACATGTTGAAAATTTGCCCCTCTGCATGCCAAAGTGCGGCGCTAGGAGGCGCAGATGAGCCGCCAGAGAGAGGAATTTCCTCGTCGTTGGATCTGGCGACTCGAGGAAATCTTTGATCCTAAATTAGAGGATTACCCCTGAAAGTTGACGAGTCGCTGAATCCGGTAGAAGTTGTGTAACCGGGAGATATGAGCTTCCAAAGTTAGGGTGTGCACGGCGGCTCTGGGAGTCGGCCGCGGTTCGACAAGAGGTAAATAATCCACCTGACCGAATATCAGAAGTCCGTCTGGAGATTTTTCTCTGGACGGGCTGCCGAGGCATTTTTTATGGGTCCTTGATGTGTGAGGGTGCCTCGGCGGGCGACGTGGTGCACGTCACCGACTGAGCGGCTGGTTTGGGGTGCTGCACTTCCCCTAACGTAGCGGGAGCTACGGTTATCCACATTGTGCACGGTTTGGTGCGTTAGAGAGCTCATGAATAGCCCTACAAATGTTGACATCATTTCAATATCCAAAAACTAATGCATAATCACGTTATCTCCTTTGCAAAAGGTGACTGTCTCACAACTATGTCCAGCTCATAGAAACATAGCGTGAGGCGACCAGAAAGCTCACGCTTAGACTCAAAACCTGCACAAAAGTAGCACTGAAGATAGAAGACCCGTCAGGCCACATTGAACTGCAACCACACAATTTCCCAACAAAGGGTTTTGGGCCCACGGCCCTAACCGGTCTACGAATTGCTCACGGCTTTTGCGGCGGACGGGATTGTCGTCGGGGACGCCATCGCCGTCAAACTCTGAGGTCCCGGAGTAGAAGACTGCGCATTGGCACAGAAGGAGACGCAAGCCATCCAGATGTATGCGGGCAGCCCAGGCTTTGGGCTATGGAGGTGGCATTTTGAGATCCACCTTGCGCATAAGGGTGTGCTGCAGGTCATGTTGGGAACCCAAGTCCTCGACAAAGCGACAACGCATAAGGGTGTACTGCAGGTCATGTATTTGGCTTGCGCCAGTTGTCTTGGCCTTGCTCCGGTTTTCTTGGGCTTGCTCCAGAAGTCGTGGACCTGGCCTTGCTCCAGTTGGTTTGGGATTGCTCCAGTTGTCTTGGCCTTGCTCCAGTTGTCTTGAGCTTGCTCCAGTTGTCTTGGGATTCTTCTGTTGTATTGGCCTTGCTCCAGTTGTCTTGGCCTTGCTCCACTTGTCTTGGGCTTGCTCCAGCTGTCTTGGGCTTGCTCCAGTTGTCGTGGGCTTGCTCTAGTTGACTTGGGCTTGCTCCAGTTGTCCTTGCCTTGCTCCACTTGTCTTAGGCTTGCTCCAGTTGTCTTCGCCTTGCTCAAGTTGTCTTGGCCTTGCTCTAGTTGTCTTGGCCTGCTCAAGTTTTCTTGGCTTTGCTCAAGTTGTTGTAGGCCTGCTCCAGTTGTTTTGGGATTGCTACAATTGTCTTGGCCTTGCTCCAGTTCTCTTGAGCTTGCTCCAGTTGTCTTGGGATTGCTCCTGTTGTATTGGCCTTGCTCCAGTTGTCTTGGCCTTGCTCCAGTTGTCTTGGGCTTGCTTCAGCTGTCTTGGGCTTGCTCCAGTTGTTGTGGGGTTGCTCCAGTTGACTTGGGCTTGCTCCAGTTCTATTGACCTTGCTCCAGTTGTCTTGGGCTTGCTCCAGTTGTCTTGGCCTTGCTCAAGTTGTCTTGGCCTTGCTCTAGTTGTCTTGGCCTTGCTCAAGTTTTCTTGGCTTTGCTCAAGTTGTCTTGGCCTTTCTCTAGTTGTCTTGGCCTTGCTCAAGTTTTCTTGGCTTTGCTCTAGTTGTCTTGGCCTTGCTCTAGTTGTCTTGGCCTTGCTAAAGTTTTCTTGGCCTTGCTCTAGTTGTCTTGGCCTGGACGAAGCGACAGCGCATGTTGGGAACCAAGTCCTCAACGAAGCGATAACGCATAAGGGTATGCTGCAGGTCATGTATTTGGCTTGCTCAAGTTGTCTTGGCCTTGCTCCGGTTGTCTTGGGCTTGCTCTTGTAGTCATGGACCTGGCCTTGCTCCAACTGGTTAAGGATTTCTCCAGTTGTCTTGGCCTTGCTCCAGTTGTCTTGAGCTTGCTCCAGTTGTCTTGGGATTGCTCGTGTTGTACTGGCTTTACTCCAGTTGTCTTGGCCTTGCTCTAGTTGTCATAGGCTTGCTCCAGCTATCTTGGGCTTGCTCCAGTTGTCGTGGGCTTGCTCCAGTTGACCTGGGCTTGCTCCAGTTGTCTTGGCCTTGCTCCAGTTGTCTTGGGCTTGCTCCAGTTGTCTTGGCCTTGCTCAAGTTGTCTTGGCCTTGCTCTAGTTTTCTTGGTCTTGCTCAAGTTTTCTTGGCTTTGCTCTAGTTGTCGTAGGCCTGCTCCAGTTTTCTTGGGCTTGCTCCAATTGTCTTGGGCTTGCTTCAGCTGTCTTGGGTTTGCTCCTGTTGTCTTGGGCTCGCTCCAGTTGTCTTCGCCTTGCTCCAGTTCTCTTTGGCTTGCTCCAGTTTCATTGGACATGCTCCAGTTTTATTGGCCTTGCTTCAGTTGTCTTGCCCTTGCTCCAGTTGTATTGGGCTTGATCCAGTTGTCTTGGGCTTGCTTCATTTGTCTTGGCCTTACAATAGTTGTCTTGGACTTGCTGCAGTTGTTTTTGGCCTGCTCCAATTGTCGTGGCCTTGCTCCACTTGTCTTGGCCTTGCTCCAGTTGGCTTGGGCTTGCTCCACTTGTCTTCGGCTTGCTCAAGTTGTCTTGGCCTTTCCCCATTTGTCTTGGGCTTGCTCAAGCTTTCTTGGCCTTGGTGCAGTTGTATTTGGCTTGCTCCAGTTGTCCCGGGCTTGCTCTAGTTGTCTTGGCCTTGCTCAAGTTTTTTTGGACTTCCTCCAATTGTCTTGGGCATGTTCCGATTGTCTTGGGCTTGCTCCAGTTGTCTTGGCTTTGCTCCAGCTTTCTTGGCCTTGCTCCAGATTTGTTGGGCTTGCTCCAATTGTCTTGACCTTGCTCCGTTTTTTTTGGGCTTGCTCCACTTGTCTTGGGCTTGCTCCAGTTGTCTTGGCCTTGCTTCAGTTTTCTTGGACTTTCTCCAGTTCTCTTGGGCTTGCTCCAGTACTTTTGGGTTTGCTCCAGTTATCTTGGCCTTGCTCCAGTTGTCTTGGCCTTGCTCCAGTTGTCTTGGACGTGCTCCAGTTGACTTGGACTTGCTCCAATTTTCTTTGGCTTGCTCGAGTTATCTTGGGCTTTCTCCAGTTGTCTTGGGCTTGTTCCAGTTGTATTGGGCTTGCTCCAGTTTGCTTGGCCTTGCTCAAGCTGTCCCGGGCTTTCTCGAGTTGACTTGAGATCGCTCAAGTTGTCTTGGGCCTGCTCCCATTGCCTTGGTCTTGCTCCAGTTTTCTTGGGCTTGCTCTTGTTGTCTTGGCCTTGCTCTTGTTGTCTTGGGATTGCTCCAGTTGTATTGGCCTTGCTCCTATTGTCTTGGGCGTGCTCCAGTTGTCTTGGCCTTCTCCAGTTGTCTTGGGCTTGCTCCAGTTGTCTTTTGCTTGCTCCAGTTGTCTTGGGCTTGACCAGTTGTCATGGGCTTGTTCCAGATGTCTTGGCCTTGCTCCAGTTGTCTTTGGCTTGCTGCAGTTGTCTTGGCCTTGCTCCTGTTCTCTTGGCATTGCTCCAGTTGTCTTGGCATCTCTCAAGTAGTCTTGGGCCCGCTTCCGTTGTCTTGGGCCTGCTCAAGTTGTCTTGGGCTTGCTCCAGTTGTCTTGGACTTGCTCGAGTTGTCTTGGGCTTGCTTGAGCTGTCTTGGTCTTGCACTAGTTGTCTTGGCCTTGCTCCAATTGTCTTGGGCTTGCTCCAGGGGTCTTGGGCTTGCTCCAGTTTTGTTTGGCTTGATCCTATTGTCCTGACCTTGCTCCACTTGTCTTGGGCTTGCTCCATCTGTCTTGGGTTTGCTCCAGTTGTCTTGAGCTTGCTCCAGTTGTCTTGGCCTTGCTCCAGTTATCTTAGGCTTTCTCCAGTTGACTTGGGCTTGCTCTTGTTGTTTTGACCTTCCTTCTGTTGTCTTTGGCTCTCACTAGTTGTCTTGGCCTTGCTCCAGCTGTCTTGGACTTGTTCCAGTTGTCTTGGAATTGCTCCAGTTGTCTATAGCTTGCTACAATTGTCTAGGCCTTGCTCCAGCTTTCTTGGCCTTGCTCCAGTTGTTTTGGGGTTACTCCAGTTGTCCTGGGCTTGTTCCAGTTTTCTTGGCCTTGCTCTAGTTGTCTTGGGCCTGAATCAGTTGTCTTGGGTTTGCTCCAGTTGTCTTTGGCTTGCTCAGTTTTCTTGGGCTTGCTCCAGTTGTCTAGGGATTGCTACAGTTGTGTTGACCTTGCTCCAGTTGTCGTGGCCTTACTCCAGTTGATTTGGGCTTGCTCCAACTGTCTTAGATTGCTCCACTTGACTTGGGCATACTCAAGTTCTCTCGAGCTTCCTCCAGTTTTCTTGGCCTTGCTCTAGTTGACTTGGGCCTGCCCCATTTTTCTTGTTCTTGCTGCCGTTGTCTTGGGATCGCTCCAGTTGTCTTGTGCTTGCTCTAGTTGTCTTTGGATTGCTTTTGTTGTCCTGGGCTTGCTCCAGTAATCTTGGCCTTGCTCCAGTTCTCTTGTGCTTGCTCCAGTTGTTTTTGCCTTGCTCCAGTTGTCTTGGCCTCTCTCCGGTTGTCTTGGGCTTTCTCCATTTGTCTTGCGCCTGCTCCAGCTGTCTTGGTATTGCTCCAGTTGTCTTGGGCTTGCTCCAGGTGTCTTGGGCTTGCTCTTCTTTTCTTAGGCTTGCTCTCATTGTGTTGGCCTTGCTCCAGTTGACTTGGTCTTGCTCCAGTTGTCTTCGGCTTGCTCCGGTTGTCTTGGTCTTCCTTCAGTTGTCGTGGCCTTGCTACAGTTGTCTTAGACTTTCTTCATTTGACATGGGCTTGCTCCAGTCATCTTGGCCTTCCACCAATTGTCTTTGTCTTTCTCCAGTTTTCTTGGCCTTTTTCCAGCTGTCTTGGACTTGCTCCTGTTGTCTTGGACTTGCTCGAGTTGTCTCGGGCTTGCTACAGTTGTCTTGGGCTTGCTCCAGTTGTCTTGGGCTTGGTATAGTTGTCTTCGCCTTGCTCGACTTGTCTCGGCCTTGCTCCAGTTTTTTAGGCTTATTCCACATGTCTTGGCCTTGCTCAAGTTGTCTTGGTCCTGCTCCAGTTGACTTGGGCTTACTCCAATTGTCTCGAGATAATCCAATTGTCTTGGGCTTGCTCTAGTTGTCTTGGGCTTGCTCCTGTTGTCTTGGCGTTGCTCGATTTGCCTTGGCCTTGCTCCAGGTGACTTGGACATGCTCCAGTTGTCTTGGGCTTGCTACAATTATCTTGCACTTTCTCCAGTTGGCTTTGGCTTGCTCCACCTGTCTTGGCCTTGCTCCAATTGATTTGGCCTTGCACCAGTTTTCTTGGGCTTGCTCCAGTTGTCTTGGGCTTGCTCCAGTTATCTTGGGCTTGCTCCAGTTATCTTGGCCTTGCCCCAGTTGTCTTGGGCTTGCTCTAGTCGTCTTGGGCTTGATCCAGTTGTCTTGGGCTTGCTCCAGTTGTCTTGGGCTTGCTCCAGTTGTCTTGGCCTTACTCAAGTTGTCTTGGGATTGCTCCAGTTGTCTTGGTCTTGCTCCAGTTGTCTTGGGCTTGCTCAAGTTGTCTTGGCATTGCTCCAGTTGTCTAGGGCTTGTTCCAGTTGTCTTGTGCTTGCTCCAGTTGTCTTGGGCTTGCTCCGGTTGTCTTGGACCTGCTCCAGTTGTCTTGGCCTTGCTCCAGTCGTCTTGGGCTTGCTCCAGTTGTCGTGGCCTTGCTCCTATCATCTTGGCCTTGCTCCAGATGTCTTGGACTTGCTCCTGTTGTCTTGGGCTTGCCCTAGTTGTCCTTGGCTTGTTCCAGTTCTCTTGGCCTTGCTCCAATTGTCTTGGCCTTATTCCAGTTGTTTTGTGCTTGCCCAAGTTGTCTTGGGCTTGCTCCAGTTGTCTTTACCTTGCTCCAGTTTTCTTGGGATACCTCCAGTTGTCTTGGGCTTGCTCCAGTTGTCTTGGCTTAGCTCCAGTTGTCTTGGGCTTGCACCAAGTGTCTTGGATTTGCTCCAGTTGTCTTGAACATTATCTTTGCCTTGCTCTATTTGTCTTGGCCTTGCTCCAGTTATCTTTAACTTGCTCCAGTTAAACCGGGCTTGCTCCAGTTGTTTAAGGTTTGCTTCAGTTGTCTTGGGCTTGCTCCTGTTGTCTTGGACTTGCTCTAGTTGTCTTTGCTTTCTCCTGTTGCCTTTTGCTTGCCTCAGATGTCTTGGGCTTGCTAAGGTTGTCTTGGGCTTGCTCCAGTTGTCTTGAGCTTGATCCAGTTGTTTTGGGATTGCTCCAATTGTATTGGCCTTGATCCAGTTGTCTTGGGATTCCTCCAGTTGTCCTGGGATTGCTCCAGTTGTCTTGGGCTTGCTCCCGTTGTCTTGTGCTTGGTCCAGTTGTCTTGGGCTTGCTCCAGTTGTCTTGGGCTCGCTCCGGTTGTCTTGAGCCTGTTTCAGTTGTCGTGGCCTTGCTACTTTTGTCTTAGTCTTTCTCCATTTGACTCGGGATTGCTCGAGTTGTCTTGGCCCTCCTTCACGTGTCTTTGGCTTGCTCTTGTTGTCTTGGCCTTGCTCCAGCTGTGTCATACTTGCTCCAGATGTCTTGGGCTTGCTCCAGTTGTCTTGGGCTTGTTCCAGTTGTCTTGGGCTTGCTATAGTTGTCTTGGCCTTGCTCCACTTGTCTTGGCCTTGCTCCAGTTTTCTTAGGCTTGCTCCAGTTGTCTTGGCCTTGCTCCAATTGACTTGGGCCTGCTCTAGCTGTCTTGGCCTTGCTCCAGTTATCTTGGACATGCTCCAATTGTCTCGCGCTTGCTCCAGTTGACTTGGGCTTACTCCATACGTCTCAAGCTTGCTTCGGTTGTCTTGGGCTTACTCCAGTTGTCTTGGGCTTGCTCCAGCTGTTTTGGCGTTTCTCGAGTTGTCTTGGCCTTGCTTCAGCTGTCTTAGGCTTGCTCCTGTTGTCTTGGGCTTGCTCTAGTTGTCTTGGGTTTGCTCCAGTTGTCTTTGCCTTGTTGCACCTGTTTTGGCCTTGTTCCAATTGTCTTTGCCTTGCTCCAGCTGTCTTGGGCTTGCTCTAGTTGTCTTGGGCTTGCTCCAGTTGTCTTGGGCTTGCTCCAATTGTCATGGCCTTGCTCCAGTTGTCTTGTGCTTTCTCCAGTTGTCTTGGGATTGCTCCAGTTTTCTTGGGCTTGCTCCAGTTGTCTTCAGATTGCTCCAGTTGTCTTGGCCTTGCTCCAGATGTCTTGGCATTGCTCCAGTTGTCTTGGCCTTGCTCCAATTGTCTTGGCCCTGCTCTAGTTTCCTTGGCATTGCTCCAGTTGTCTTGGGCTTGCTCCAACTGTCTTGGGTTTGCTCTAGTTGTCTTGGGCGTGCTCAAGTTGTCTTTTCCATGCTCTAGTTGTCTTGGGCTTGCGCCAGTTGTCTTGAGCTTGCTCCAGTTGTCTTAGGATTGCTTTAGTTTTATTGGCCTTGCTCCAGTTGTCCTGGGATTGCTCCAGTTGTCTTCGCCTTGCTCCAGTTGTCTTGGGCTTGCTCCAGTTGTCGTGGGCTTGCTCTAGTTGTCGTGGGCTTTCTCCAGTTGTCTTGGCCTTACTCCAAATGCCTTGGGCTCGCTCCGGTTGTCTTCGGCTTGCTTCAGTTGTTGTGGCCTTGCAACAGTTGTGTTACGCTTTCTCCATTTGACTTGGGCTTGCTCGAGTTGTCTTGGCCTTCCACCACTCATCTTTGTCTTGCTCTAGTTGTCTTGGCCCTGCTTCATCTGTCTTGGACTTGCTCCAATTGTCTTGGGCTTGCTCCAGTTGTCTTTAGGTTGCTACAGTTGTCTTGGGCTTGCTCCAGTTGTCTTGGGCTTGTTCCAGTTGTCTTGGGCTTGCTGTTTTTGTCGTGGCCGTGCTTTGCTTATCTTTCCTTGCTCCAGTTTTCTTAGGCTTGCTCCAGTTGTCTTGGCCTTGCTCCAGTTGTCTTGGGCCTGCTCCAGTTGTCTTGGGCTTGCTCCAGTTGTCTTGGACTTGCTCCAGTTGTCTTGGGCTTGTTCCAGTTGACTTGGACTTACTCCAGTAGTCTTGGGCTTGCTTCGGTCTTCCTAGGCTTGCTCTAGTTGTCTTGGCGTTGCTCGAGTTCTCTTGACCTTGCTCCAGCTGTCTTGGGCTTGCTCCAGTTGTCTTGGGCTTGCTCCAGTTGTCTTTGGTTTGCTCCACTTGTCTTGGCCTTGCTCCAGTTGTCTTGGCCTTGCTCTAGTTGTCTTGGGCTTGCTCCAGTTGTCATGGCCTTGCTCCAATTTTCTTGGGCTTGCTTCAGTTGTCTTGGGCTAGCTCCAGTTGTCTTGGGTTTGCTCCAGTTGTTTTGGGATTACTCCAGTTGTCTTCGCCTTCCTTCAGTTGTCTTGGGATTGCTCCAGATGTCTTGGCCTTGCTCCAGTTGTCTTGGCCCTGCTCCAGTTTTCTTGCCATTGCTCCAGTTGTCTTGGGCTTGCTCCGACTGTCTTGGGCTTTCTCCAGTTTTCTTTGACGTGCTCCAGTTGTCTTCCGCCTTGCTCTATTTGTCTTGGCATTGCTCAAGTTGTCTTTGACCTGCTCTAGTTAACTTGGACTTGCTCATTTGTTTAAGGCTTGCTCCATTTGACTTAGCTTTCTCCAGTTGTCTTGGGCTTGCTCCAAATATCTTTGGCTTGATCCAGTTGTCTTGGGCTTGCTCCAGTTGTCTTGAGCTTGCTCCAGTTGTCTTGGGATTGCTCCAGTTGTATTGGCTTTGCTCCAGTTTTCCTGTGATTGCTCCAGTCGTCTTAGGCTTGCTCCAGTTGTCTTGGGCTTGCTATGGTTGTCTTGGCCTTGCTCCAGTTGTCTTGGGCTTGCTCGAGTTATCGTGGGCTTGCTCCAGTTGTCATGGGCTTGCTCCAGTTGTCTTATCCTTGCTTCAGTTGTCTTAGGCTTGCTCCAGTTGTCTTGGGCTTGATCCAGTTGTCTTTGCCTTGCTCTAGTTGTCTTGGCCTTCCTCTGGTTGTCTAGGCCTTGCTCTAGTTGTCTTAGCCCTGCTCCAGTTTTTTTCGGCTTGCTCTAGTTGTCTTGGGCTTGCTCCAGTTGTATTGGGCTTGCTCAAGTCGTCTTGGCCTTGATCCAGTTCTTCTTGGCTCGCTCCAGTTATCTTGGGCTTGCTCCAGTTTTACCGGCCTTGCTCCAGTTTTCTTGGCCTTGCTCCAGTTGTCTTCGGCTTGCTCCAGTTGTCTTGGGCTTGCTCCATTTGTCTTGGACTTGCTCCAGTTGTCTTGGACTTGCTCCAGTTTTCTAGGGCTTGGTCCACGTTTTGTGGGCTTTCTCCAGTTGTCTTGGGCTTTCTCCAGCTGTTTTGGGCTTGCTCCAGCTGTCTTGGGCCAGCTCCAGTTGTCTTGGTCTTGCCACAGTTGTATTACGCTTGCTTCGGTTGTCTTGTGCTTTCTTTAGTTTCCTTGCCTTGCTCCACCTGTCTTGGACTTGCTCTAGTTGTCTTGTGGCGTGCTCTTGCTATCTTGGGCTTGCTCCAGCTATCTTGGCCTTGCTCCGGCTTTCTTGGCCTTGCTCTAGTTGCTTTGGGCTTGCTCTAGGTGTCTTGGGCTTGCTCCATTTGTCTTGGCTTTGCTCCGGTTTTCTAAGGCTTCCTCCAATTGTCTTGGGCTTGCTCCAGTTGTCTTGGCCTTCCTCCAGTTCTCTTGGTCTCGCTTCAGTTGTCTTGGGCATGCTCTAGTAGTTTTGGGCATACTCCAGTTGTCTTGGCCTTGCTCCACTTTTCTTGGCCTTGATCAAGTTTTCTTGGACTTGCTACAGTTTACCTGGGCTTGTTCCAGTTTTCTTTGGCTTTCTCTAGTTGTCTTTTGCTTGCTCCAATTGTCTTGGGCTTGCTCCAGTTGTCTTGGGCTTGCTCCAGTTGTCTTGGCCTTGCTCCAGTTGTCTTGGGCTTGCTCCAGTTGTGTGGGGCTTGCTTCAGTTGTCTTGGCCTTGCTCCTGTTGTCTTGGCCTTGCTCCAGTTGTCTTGGACTTGCTCTAGTTGTCTTAAGCTTGCTCCAGTTTTCTTTGGCTTGCACCACTTGTCTTGGCCTTGCTCATGATGTCTTGGCCTTGCTCCAGTTGTTTTGGCATTGCCCCAGTCTTCTAGGTCTTGCTCCAGTTGTCTTTGCCTTGCTCAAGTTTTCTTGGGCTTGCTCCAACTGGATTATTCATAGACCAGTTGTCTTGGCCTTGCTCCAGTTGTCTTGGCCTTTCTCCAGTTTCTCTACTTGTCTTGGAAAGACCAAAAAAGGTAGAGCAAGTCCAAGACAACGCGAGCAAGCCCAAGACAACAGGAGCAAGGCCAAGAAAACTAAAGCAAGCCCTAGACAGCTGGAGCAAGGCCAAGACAACTGGAGCAAGGCCAAGACAACTGGAGCAAGGCCAAGACAACTAGAGCAAGCCCAAGACAACTTGAGCAAGCCCAATACATCTGGAGCAAGCCCAAGATAACTGAAGCAAGTCCAAGACAACTGAAGCAAGCCCAAGACAACTGGAGCAAGCCCAAAACAACTTGTGCAAGGTCAAGACAACTGGAGCAAGGTGAAGACAACCGGAGCAAGCCAGGCACAACTGGAGCAAGTCCAAGACAACTAGAGCAAGTCCAAGACAACTGGAGAAAGGCCAAGACAACTGGAGCAAGCCAAAGACAAATGGAGCAAGGCCAAGGCAACTGGAGCAAGCCTAAGACAACTTCAGGAAAGCCAAGATAACTAGAGCAAGGCCAAGACAAGTGAAGCAAGCCCAAGACAACTGGACCAAGGCCAAGACAAGTGAAGCAAGCCCAAGACACCTTGAGCAAGCCCGAGACAACTGGAGCAAGGCCAAGACAGCAACAGCAAGCCCAAGACAACTGGAGCAAGCCAAAGACAACGGGAGCAAGCTAAAGACAACTGGAGCAAGCCCAAGACAGCTGGAGCAGGCCCAAGACAACTGGAGCAAGCCCAAAACAGTTGGATCAAGGACAAGACAACTGGAGCAAGCCCAAGACAACTCAAGCAAGGCCCAGAATACTGGAGTTAGCCCAAGAAAATAGAAGCAAGCCCAGAACAACTGGAGCAATCCCAAGACAACTGGAGCAATCATATGACAACTGGAGCAAGGCCAATACAACTGGAGCAAGCCCAATATAATTGACGCAAGGCAAAGACAACTGGAGCAATCCCAAGACAACCGGAGCAAGGCCAAGACATCTGGAGCAAGCCCAAGAAAACTGGAGCAAGGCCAAGACAATTAGAGCAAGCAAAAGACAACTGGAGAAAGACCAAGACAACTAGAGCAAGTCCAAGACAACTGGAACAAGCCCAAGACAACAGGAACAAGGCCAAAACAACTGGAGCAAGCCCAAGACAACTGGAGCAAGGCCAAGACAACTGGAGCAGGGCAAAGACAACTAGAGCAAGGCCAAGACAACTGGAGTAAGCCCAAAACAACTGGTGCAAGCCCAAGACAACTCGAGCAAGGCCAAGACAACTGGAGCAAGGCCAAGGCAACTGGAGCAAGCGCAAGAGAACTGGAGCAAGTCCAAGCCCACTGGAGCAAGCCCAAGACAACTCGAGCAAGGCCACGACAACTGGGGCAAGCCCAAGATAAGTGGAGCAAGCCCTAGAAAACTGGAGAAAGGCAAAGGCAACTGGAGCAAGCCCAAGACAACTGGAGCAAGCCCAAAACAAGTGGAGCAAGGCCAAGACAACTGGAGCAAGGCCTAGACAACTACAGCAAGTCTAAGACAACTTGAGCAAGTCAAAGACAGTAGAGCAAGCCAAAGACAAATGGATCAAGGCGAAGACAACTGGAGCAAGCCGAAGACAACTAGAGTAGGCCAAAGACAATTGGAGGAAGACCAAGACAACTGGAGCGAGCACAAGACAACTGGAGCAAGCCCAAGACAACTGGAGCAAGCCCACGACAACTGGAGCAAGCTCAAGACAACTGCAGCAAGCCCAAGACAACTGGAGCAAGGCCAAGACAACTAGAGCAAGGCCAAGACAACTACAGCCAGCCAAAGATAACTAGAGCAAGCCCAAGAGAACTGGAGCAATTCTGAGACATGTGGAGCAAGGCCAAGACAAGTGGAGCAAGCCCAATACAGCTGGAGCAAGCCCAAGACAACTGGAGCAAGGCCAAGACAACTAGAGCAAGTCGAAGACAACTGGAGCAAGCCCAAGACAATTTGAGCAAGTCCAAGACAAATGGAGCAAGTCCAAGACAACTAGAGCAAGGCCAAGACAACCAGAGCAAGCCAAAGACAACTGGAGCAAGCCCAAGACAACTGGAGCAAGCCTAAGACAACTGGAGCAAGCCCAAAACAGCTGGAGAAAGGATAGAACAAGTGGAGCTAGCCCCAAACAACTAGAGAAAGGCTCGGACAACTCGAGCAAGCCCAAGACAACTGGAGCAAGCCCAGGACAATTAGAGCAACCCCAAGATCCCTGGAGCAAGCCCAAGACAACTGGAGCAAGCCCAAGACAACTGGAGTAAGCTCAAGACAGCTGGAGCAAGCCCAAGACAACTGGAGCAATTTCAAGACAACTGGAGCAAGCCCAAGACAACTGGAGAAAGGGTAAGACAACTGGAGCAAGTCCAAGACAATGGAGCAAGCCCAAGACAACTAGAGCAAGTCCAAGAAAAGTGGAGCAAGGAAAAGAGAAGTGGAGCAAGCCCAAGACAATTGGAGCAAGCCCAAACAACTAGAGCAAGGCCAAGACTACTCGAGCAAGTCAAAGCCAACAAGAGCAGGTCCAAGACAACTGGAGCAATCCCAATAGAACTTGAGCGTGCCAAAAACAACTGGAGCAAGGCCAGGACAACTGGAGCAAGCCGAAGACATCTAGAGCAAGCCCAAGACAACTGGAGCAAGCCAAAGACAACTGGAGCAAGTCCAAGACAACTCGAGCAAGCCCAAGATAACTGGAGTAATGCCAAGACAACTGGAGCAAGGCCAAGACAACTGGAACAGGCCCAAGACAATTGGAGCAATCCCATGACAACTAGAGCAAGTCCAAGACAACTAGAGCAACGCCAAGACAACTGGAGCAAGGCCAAGATAACTGGAGCAATCCCAATACAACTGGAGCAAGGCGAAGCAACTGGAGAAAGCCAAAGACAACCGGAGCAAGTATATGACGATCGGAGCAAGCCCAAGGCAATTGGAGCAATTCCAAAACAGCTGGAACAAGCCCAAGACAACTGGAGCAATCCCGAGACAACTGTGGTAAGGCCAACTCAACTGGAGGAAGGCCAATACAACTGGAGCAAGGCCAAGACAACTGGAGCAAGCCAAAGACAATTGGAGCAAGAACAAGACAACTGAAGCAAGCCCAAGACAAATGGAGCAAGTCCGAGACAACTGGAGCAAGACCAAGACATCTGGAGCAAGCCAACGACAACTGGAGCAAGCCCAAGACAACTGGAGCAAGCCCAAGACAACTAGAGCAACGCCAAAACAGCTGGCGCAAGGCCAAGACAACTGGAGCAACACCAAGACACATGGAGCAAGCCCAAGAGAGCTGGCGCAAACCCAAGACAACTGGAGCAAGCTCGAGACAACTGGAGTAACTCCATTTAAACTGGAGAAAGCCCAAGAAAACTTGAGCAAGTCCAAGACAACTGGGGCAAGCCCAAGACAACTGGAGCAGGCCCACGACAACTAGAGCAAGGCCAAGATAACTGGAGCAAGCCCAAAACAAATGGAGCAAGGCCAAGACAACCGGAGCGAAGCCAAGACAAATGGAGCGAGCCCAAGACAACTAAAGCAATCCCAAGACTAGTTGGGCGAATTTAAGACAGCGGGAGCAAGGCCAAGACAGCTAGAGCAAGCCAAAGACAATTGGAGGAAGTCCACGACAACTCGAGCAAGCCCAAGTGACCTAGAGCAAGCCCACAACAACTGGAGCAAGGCAATGACAAATGGAGCAAGCCCAAGACAACTGGAGAAAGCCCAAGACAAGTGGAGCAAGCTCAATACAACACGAGCAAGCCCAAGACAACTAGAGCAAGGCAGATACAACTGGGGAAAGGCCAAGCCAACTGGAGCAATCCCAAGACAGGTGGAGCAAGACCAAGACAACTGGAGCAAGGCCAAGGTATCTGGAGCAAGCCCAAGACAATTGGAGCAAGTCCAACACAACCGTAGCAAGGCCAATACAACTGGAGCAATCCCAAGACTACTGGAGCAAGCCCAAGACAACTGGGCAAGGCCAAGACAACTGGAGCAAGCCCAAGAGAACTGGAGCAAGCCCAAGACAACTGGAGCAAGCCCAAGACAAATGGAACAAGGCCAAGACAACTGGAGGAAGGACTAGACAACTAGAGCAAGCCAAAGACAACTGCAGCAAGCCCAGGAGAACTGGAGCAAGCCCAAGACAACTGGAGGAGGCCCAAATCAGCTAGAGCAAGCCCACGACAACTGGAGCAACACCATGACAACTGGAGTAAGCTCAATACATCTGGAGCAAGCTCAAGACAACAGGAGCAAGCCAAAGACACCTCGAGCAAGGCCAAGACAACTGGAGCAAGCCCAAGACATCTAGAGCAAGGCCAAGACAACTTGAGCAAGCCCAAGACAACTGGAGCAAGCCCAAGACAGCTGGAGCAAGCCCAACACGAATGGAGAAAGGCCAGGACAACTGAAGCAAGGCCAAGACAACTGGAGCAAGCCAAGGACAACTGGAGCAAGCCCAAGACATCTGGAGAAAGCCAAAGACAACTGGAGCAAGCCCAAAAAAAACTGGAGCAAGGCCAAGACACCTAGAACAACACCAAGACAACTGGAGCAAGCCCAAGACAACTGGAGCAAGCGCAAGACAATTGGAGCAAGCTCAATACAACTAGAGTAAGCCCAAACCATTTGGAGCAAGCCCAAGACAACTGGAGCAAGCCCAAGACAATTGGAGCAAGTCCAAGACAGCTGGAGCAAGGCCAAAAGGACTAGAGCAAGTTAAAGACAACTAGAGGAATGCCTAGACAACAGGAGCAAGCCCAAGTCAACTAGAGCAAGCCTAAAACAACAGGAGCAAGGCCAAGAGCACAGGAGCAATCCCAAGACAACCAGAGCAAGCCCAAGACAACTGGAGCAAGTTGAATACAACTGGAGCAAGCCCACAGAAACTGGAGCAAGCCAGAGACAGCTGGAGCAAGCCCAAGACAACTGGAGCAAGGCCAAGACAACTAGAGCAAGCCCAAGACAAGTAGAGCAAGCCCACGACAATTGGAGCAAGCCCAAAGCTACTGGAGCAACATCAAGATAACTGGTACAAGCCCGAGAGAACTGGACAAGCCCGAGAAAACTGGAGCAAGGAAAAGACAACTGGAGCAAGCCCAAGACAATTGGAGCAAGCCCAAAATACCTGGAGCAAGGCCAAGACAACTGGAGGAAGGCAAAGACAACTGGAGAAAGCCAGAGAGAACTGGAGCAAGCTCAAGACAACTAGAGCAAGTTCTAGACAAGTGGAGCAAGGCCAAGAAAACTAGTGCAAGCCCTAGTCAACTGGAGCAAGCCTAAGACAACTGGAGCACGGCCAAGATAACTGGAACCAGCCCAAGACAGCGGGAGCAAGCCCACGACAACTGGAGCAAGCCCATGACAACTGGAGCAAGCCCACTAAAACTGCTGCAAGCCCAAGACAACTGGAGCAAGGCCAAGACAACTGGAGCAAGGCCAAAACAACTGGAGCAAGCCCAAGACAACTGGAGCAAGCCTAAGACAACTGGAGCAAGTCCAAGAAAATTGGAGCAAGGCCAAGATAGCTAGAGCAAACCCATCACAACTGGAGCAAGCCTTCGACAACTGGAGCAAGGCAAATACAACGAGAGCTAGTCCAAGACAACTGGAGCAGGGCCAAGACAAATAGAGCAAGGCCAAAACAACTCAAGTAAGCCCAAGACAACTCGAACAAGCTCAGGACAATTGGAGCAAGCCCAAGACAACTGGCACAAGCCCAAGACAACTGAAGCAAGTCCAAGACACTTTGAGCAAGCCCAAGACAGCAAGATCAAGGCCAAGACAACTAGAGCAACGCCAAAACAACTCGAGAAAGCCTAAGACAACTGGAGCAAGCCTAAGAGAACTGGATCAAGCCCAAGACAACCAGAGCAAGCGGAAGACAACTGGAGAAAGCTCAAGACAACTGGAGAAAGCCCAAGACAACAGGAGCAAGCCCAAGACAACTGGAGCAAGGCCAATACAACTGGAGAAAGGCCAAGACAACTGGATCAAGCCCAAGACAGCTGGAGCAAGCCCAAGTCAACTCGAGCAAGCCTAGACAACTGGGGCAAGCCCAAGACAACTCAAGAAAGGCCAAGACAACTGGAGCAAGCCAATGACAACTGGAGCAAGCCCAAGACAACTAGAGGAAGTCCAAGACAACTGGAGCAAGGCCAAGACAACTGGAGCAAGCCCAAGACAACTGGAGCAAGCCCAAGACAACTGGAGCAAGCACAGGACAACTAGAGCAAGCCCAAGAAATTTTGAGCACGTCCAAGATGTTCAAAATTTTCCCTTCTGCATGCCAAAGTGTGGCGCCGGGAGGCGCCGACGAGCCGCCAGAGAGAGGAATTCCCTCGTCGTTGGATCTGGCGACTCGAGGATTTCTTGGATCCTAAATTGGAGGATTGTCCCTTAAAGTTGGTGAGTCGTTGAATCTGGTGGAAATTGTTTCACCGGGATATATGAGCTTCCAAAGTTGGGGTGTGCGCGGCGGCTCTGGGAGTCCGCCGCGGTTTGACAGGAGGTGGATAATCCTCTTGACCAAATAGCAAAAGTCCATCTGGAGATTTTTCTCCGGACGGGCTGCCGAGGCATCCAGCAAATGATCCGCCGGATGCCAGTAGCGCAGTTTGTTACTGAGGGACAGCCAAAAATTTTGGCTCGGCGTCCGAAACGCAGTAGTACGTTTTGTTACTCGGGGACTGTCAAAATTCCGACTGCAGGTCTGTGATCAGGTTTTGACACACATCAATGTCCATTACCAAGCTCGATGATTAACTCATCGAAACAGATCCCAAAGGTGCAAGAGGCACCACCACTATGTGTAGGGATATCTGCGCCTCCAAAATGGCGTTTTTGATGGGTCCTTGATGTGTGAGGGTGCCTCAGTGGGCGACGTGGTGCGCGCCACCAACTGAGCAGCTGGTTTGGGGTGCTGCACTTCCACTAACGTAGCGGGAGCTACGGTTATCTGAATCGTGCACGGTTTGGTGCGTTGGAGAGCTCATGACTAGCCCTACAAATGTTGACATCATTTCCATATCCAAAAACTAATGCAAAATCACGTTATTTCCTTTGCAAAAGGTGACTATCTCACAACTATGTCCAGCTCCTAGAAACATAGCGTGAGGCGACCAGAAAGCTCACGCTTAGACTCAGAACCTGCACAAAAGTAGCAGTGAACATAGACGACCCGTCAGGCCACGTTGAAACTGCAACCACACAGTTTCCCAACAAAGGGTTTTGGGCCCACGGCCCTAACCGGTCTACAAATTGCTTACGGCTTTCGCGGCGGACGGGATTGTCGTCAGGGACGCCATCGCCATTAAACTCTGAGGTCCCGGAGTAGAAGACTACGCAATGGCACAGAAGGAGACGCAGGCCATCCAGAAGTATGCGGGCGGTCCAGGCTTTGGGCTATGGAGGTGGCATTTTGAGATCCACCTTGCACATAAGGGTGTGCTGCAGGTCATGTTGGGAACCGAAGCCCTCGACAAAGCGACAGCGACGGAAGCGCAGAAGGAGGCCTTCAAAAAGAAGAACACGGAAGTGCTCATGTTGCTGGTGTCCGGGACGGCTGAGCTGCAATGGGGCTACTCCCAAGGCTGCAAGCTTGCAACCGATGCTTGGCAAAAACTTTGCGACATCCATCAATCCAAGTCACTGGCGAACAAAATCTTTACCATGAAGCGACTCTTGATGGTGAGAATCGAGGAGGGAGACGATTTCATCACCGCCATGTAGCAGATTGAGTCACTCGCCTCACAGTGCAACAACGTGGGATGGAAGATCGACACGCTGCTGCAAGCGATATCCCTCCTCATGGCCCTTCCTGACAGTTGAAGCCCTCTCATCACCATCTTGGGAAGATGGACAGAGGACAAGCTCACCTATGGCATGGTTGCAGAGTACATCCACAACGAGGCGCAGAGACGGAGGTGCGGGGAGTCCTCGTTGTCCTCATCGGCCCTCATCACCAAAACATGTGGTGGCGGAAGTAGGGGCAAGGGAGGTGGCAGACAGGGTAGCGGCTAGAAGGGCGCCAAGAAGGGTGCATGCCGCAACTATGACAAGGAGGGCCACTGGGCCCGTGAGTGCACCGAGGAGGCAAAGGCTGATGGCAAGGATGCCAAAGGCAAGAAGGCGCTCCTCAACAGCACTCAAAACCACTACCTCAAGAAGGCAAACCGGCGATACCTTGACTCCAGAGCCGAGGAGCACACTCAGGTCGAGAAGGTTGGGTTCATCAACTACACCAAGTCCAGCAAGTCCATGGTATTCGCAAACGACAAGGTCGAACCGGCGGCTGGCCAAGGAGACGTGGACGTGGAGGTGGTGGTTGGTGGGAAGTGGGTGCAGCGCGTCATCAAGGATGTGCAGCGCGTACCTGGCTTCACTGACATTCTAAGTGTCAGCCGCTTGATGGACAAGGGGTACGAGGTACTCTTCAGGAGAAGAGGGGCAGTCAAGCGGAAGGACGGCGGTGGCGAGCCCGTGCTGGAGGCTAAGCGCGAGGGAGGCCTCTATATCGTGGAGACCAAGGTGATCCCCGCGGTGACAGATTCAGCAGACTCGTAGGAACGCATCGTCAACCTGGCCAAAGGAGGGGGAGCTGATCTGGAGCTCTGGTACCGACAACTGGGGGCATTCCTCACCCCCAGTCGTGAAGCGTATGGCGAAGGGCGACGTGGTACGCGGCCTCATCATCGATGGTGCAGAAGAGGCAACGGATGCAGCAATACAAAAAAAGTGCGAGCCTTGCATTTTGGGCAAGGCACGACGCAAACCGTTTAACGAGAACGTGAATCGTGCCTTGGACCTACTGGAGATCGTGTACAGCGACGTGTGCGGACCATTCAAGACGGCGTCAAAGACCGGCGCGCATTCATTTGTCACCTTCATTGATGACTACAGCAGAAAACTCCACGTGTACTTCATGAAGCGGAAAGGCGAGGTCCTGGACCTGCTGAAGGAGTACGTTGCCGCGGTGGAGAGGCAGACTGACCGCAAGGTCAAAGTGCTACGTAGCGCCAGCGGTGGAGAGTACGCGGGCCGTAGCGGGTGGATGAAGCAGTAGGGCATAAAATGGCAACAAACTACCCCATATTCACCTCAGTCAAATGGCGTGGCGGAGCGGGCAAACTAAACGCTGCTGAACATGGTACGGATCATGTTGGTAGATGCGGGATTGCCGCGGAGTTTCTGGACAGAAGCTGTGCGTACGGCGAGCTACACCGTCAACCTCACCCCAACCGCGGTGCGGAAGGAGAAGAGCGGCTGGAAGACACCGCAGGAGGTTTGGAGGGGGCGCAAGCCAATTATGGCACACCCGCCTTGTTCGGGTGGCAAGGCGCACGCATTGGTGCAGGCTGTGCAGCAGCGCGACGGCAAGCTGGAGTCGCAGGCAAAGCCGTATCTCTTCCTTGGCTATGAGAGCACGCATAAGGCTAACCGGCTTTACGACATGTACAAGGAGGAGATAATCCGCAGCCGAGACGTTGAGTTTGACGAGCAGCAGAGTTACATCAGCAGCAACAACGTGGGCGTGGTGGACTCTCCAAAGAAGGGAAAGTGGTTCCAGCTCCTTGACTACGAGAAGGAGCCGGCGGACGCCAAAGTTGAGGATGCATCATCAGAGCACAAAGGTGCACCAACGATGGCAACAGACGCGGAGAACTCCGATGACGATCAAGCTAATGAGGAGATCCACCGGAAGGATCTGGCGGATGAGGCACCACGGGTGCCAGGGCACGTACTCTCGGCAGAGTACGCAACGAGCGTCGGTGAAAAAGCCACTGGACGTGCCGCCCGTCCGGGCGATGTTTCGCCAGAGCGGGAGAGATCCTCAAGGAGCCGTCCAATCGATGATTCACCAGAGCGTGCAGAGTCGGAGGGACCGCAACAGAGCGACGATGCGCCACCAAAACTGCCGCGCTGCAACGGGAGGCAGCTGAAAGTGGAAAAGCACTTTGACGCAAGCACCGGTCGATGGATTGGCATGACGTGGTGCATGCTGACTGCATCAACGGAGCCGACTACCGTGCAAGAGGCACTTGCGCAACCCGAAGGGGATCAGTGGGACGCAACCATCAAACCTGAGCTGACGTCCATCACGGAAAACGATACGTGGGAGCTGGTTGACAAGATCATCGGCTCAAAGTGGGTGTTCAAGACCAAGTTCACAAAGGAAGGTGTGGTTGACAAGCACAAGGTGCGGCTGGTGGCGAAGGATTATGCACAGTGTAAGGGGGAGCACTACAATGAGACGTTTGCTCCCGTGACCAAGTTCACAAACATCCGGGTGATCCTTGCGATGGCGGCCGCGAAGTGTTGAATATGTTTGCCCCTTGTTCAGTATTGTACAACGGATCAGGAATGCTCTGCCCCTTGTGGAGGTACGACCCCTGGATTTGTTCTAGGGTGACTCAACTATGCTCTGTCTCATGTGAGATATGACCTGTGAGTACACCATGTAGGTGAGTGGTTAACTTGGCCATTTTGTTGATTTGGCCAAGTGAGAGGTCATGAGCTCGATCCTGGCTCCATGTACATCTTGGTTGATTTAGAAGCTTCCAAGAAAGAAAGTCCATTGCTTCTGGGAAGCAATACGGCTGATCAGTCACCTTGGCACAAGGATGCTTATGTGTCAAGCCCACAGCGCAAGTCTCTTGGTGATGTGGCAGGGTCAAGCCACTTCTTAGGAATGTGCTTTTGAGTTCTAGGACTGGACAGACAGCTATGAAAGGACTTGTCTTGCATGCTGATCAATCAACCCTTGCTTGATGCTCTCTTGCGTATTGACGACTTGAGCTCTTCTTGAGATGTAATGCTAAGGCGTTAGTACTCTTGAAGGTGAAGTGTATGCCTGATTAAGTTTGGGGTACACTACACATACCTGCAAAGGAAGAAGGTGTAAAAACCTTTGTGAGCTTTTTGGGTTTCGCGGCTTCTCTGCCGGAGGTGGTTAGCTTAGTAGCTAACAAAGGGTTATGGGCCCACTCCTCTGGTTAGAGAAGTTTCACGTACGCAACCGCCAAAGTCACAAGGAGTGAGAGCGCCTTCGCTCTCACCCATCCTCTCTGTTTGCAGGTCAATCATCAGCCGGAGGGGAATGCAACGCATCTGCACCTTTCTGCCTTGGGAGCTGACACCAGCCTACATTAGCCTACATCAGCCTACATCTACTTGCATCCGCCAACGTGAATAGGGCCAGCAGTTGCCTCTTCTCACTAACAGCCGACAACGGCCTCAAACACAGGTGCATCGGCATCAACAACAGGTGTAGCAGCTATAGCAGTTGTAGGTGTAGGGATGGCAGAGACAGGGGAACCAGGGAATCATTCTCCCATCCTCAAGTTTGATGGAGAGGGGTTTGGTCTCTGGAAGTGGCAGTTTGAGATCATCATGGATGATAGAGACTTGCTAGGATATTTTGACGGAAGTATCCCAGCACCAAAGGAGGAGGGTGCTGACCTTGTGGCATGGGTCAAGCTGAACAAGAAGCCTCTTGCCGTTCTTGTGTCCTCCATACAACCCTCAGTCCTCTCACACATCAGCGGTTGTACAGTGGCAGCCGCGGCATACGCCAAACTGGGCAAGGTGTTTCAGTCCTCCTCACCTGCCAACCGTCTCTTCATTCTACAAAACCTCATCAGTATGAGGCTTGGTGAAGGGGAGGATGTCTCCGCATTTATGCAGAAGTTTGAGACTCTCTTGCAACAAGCCAACGGCATAGGGTGGGACCTGAAATCGGATATGTAGGCCATGATTTTTCTGATGACGCTGCCGGAGAGCTGGGGTCCCATGTTCACAGTGATTGGAGGTTGGACGGAAGAGCAAGTATCCTACACCACCGTCTCGGAGTATGTACGGAATGAAGCCATGCGTCGCAGCAGTAGTGAAGCAAACATGGCTGCCTTTGCCTCACGAAGCAGCGGTGCCTTTCGTAATACCTCCTCCTCTGGATACAAGGGAAACAACAGCACTGGTGGAAGGGGTCCAAAGCGTCAAGGAAACTGCCATAACTGTGGTAAGGCTGGACACAGGGCTCGGGAGTGCCGGGCACTTAAGAAGGAGGGAGGAGACAAGGATGAATGGTGAGGGGGACATGGTGGGAAAGATCCCACAAGCTTGATGGCCAAGTGTGCCTCCAACAAAGGGAGGGCGATACTCAGGCCAGGAGCTTAC